>JAECUM010096065.1:0-65240 GCA_016617855.1 Megalonaias nervosa | reverse complement strand
GGATTTACTATCATAATCAAACATGGTACAGGGATTTACTATCATAATCAAACATGGTACAGGGATTTACTATCATAATCAAACATGGTACAGGGATTTACTATCATAATCAAACATGGTGCAGGGATTTACTATCATAATCAAACATGGTACAGGGATTTACTATCATAATCAAACATGCTACTCTTTTTTTGTTCTTCAGTAGTGCAAAGTCACAAGTATATGAATAAGATTCAATGAACATAGATTTTCCTTTGTCTTTTTGAGAAATGCCCAGCTGTTCACTCTTCACCATTGAAATCGCATGGATTACTCCTAAACCTCATCCAGGCAGTTATACACATCTGCTGAGTTGTTCATCTCAAGTGCAATATGAAGTCAATACCCTTGACCTCCTGTATGAATTTCATTTCAAGTATACTTCAAGTACAAATAAAAGTTTCTTTTTAGAAACTCCCAAAGTATGATTCATGCATTTTATTGTCAGTCAAAAATCAGACTTTTGGGCATGAGTTTCGATAAATCAATGTATCATAAATTAATGAGAGTGCATTAGTAAGTACTGGGACTCGAATGGTATCTAAAAAATGAAAATCCCCAAAATATGCTTCTTTGTGTGTATTTTTGATAGAATCACTATTATGAATACAATAAGATCAGCTGCTGAATACAATGACTCAACTATTTACACTTCAGTTACAATTTTTTATACATGCATATGTATATATATATATATATATATATATATATATATATATATATATATATATATATATATATATGCACCAATAAATGGTTCTCTACCCAAAAAATGAAATATGTAATAACTGTTTCAAGTATTTCTCAATTAATATGCATTAGCCTAGTAACTTCAGTGGGTGGACTTAGTTGGATATTGCATGATACAGTACACAGAACAATGGCACTCTGTGAACCCTAACCATAGTGTTATATTTGGGTTTCACTAGAATCTGTGACCAGTTTTTCATTGATCTATCAATAAAAATGGGGATAATTGTATTCATAAGATTCTGTCAAACAATGCATTGAGCTGTGTATAACTGCTCTGGTGGCTAAAGTGGTTAGAGCATCTGCCTCAGATGTTGGAGATCAAGGGTTCAAACCCTGGCCGAGTCATACCAAAGACTTATAAAAATGGTACTAACAACTGCCTCACAAGGCGCTCAACATTAAGAGGTTAATGTCAGGACTGGTCAGCCTGGTGTCAGGATAATGTGACTGGGTGGGACATGATCCTACATGTCTATGGCACGATGCCCCAGTGCAGACATCATAGTGATATGACTGAATAAATGTTAAAGCTATGTTAAAAATCCAAATCACACACATGCATAGAGCTGCATGACAAAAAGACAAAAACTCTATTAAAATCTGTTGGAGCAAAGTGTTTTGTTGAATGTGTATCTTCAGACAATGACTATATCAGTAAACATTTACCAAATTTCATGGTGATCCTTAAAAAACTGTGAGACAAGTTTGGTCACATGGCAAGTAAAAAGGTGGAAAAAGGCTGGGGGTGTGTATGTGCATAATTTGGATTCTTAATGTAGCTTTAACAGTTTTAAAAAGCCAACAAAATTCATAGCAAAAATTTAGACTAGTACTGTGGGATATATGTTCCTGGTCATCAAGCCATTGACTTTTTTTTGCATACAAATGTGATGGTCATGCATCTTAATGACCAGGATTAGATAATGTGATCTTACTTCGTATTACAATGGCTGTCCTCTTCAGGGTACATTTTGAATTTTTGGGAATGTGTCAAAGAATCGACTAGATACACACTTCTGACATTTATTATAGTCTGAATGTTTGCTATAATACTGAATCATGAAAAAAGTCAATGAAAAATTTTTTTGTATATCTTTCCTTAATTCCCACCATGTACAATTGCTAATAGGTCAATGTTTGTATGGAATTACATGATGTCAAGGGACATAACAATATCCAAAATGGCAAAACCATAAATGGTACATCAAGGTCTATGCGACAATGTACACACCAAATTGCTGGTTCCTGGGCTATCCAGCTACAAGGATCTTATATATCCGAGATGTAATATTGATGTAAATAAGGAATAACCCCATCACAACCAGACCAGAAAAGACAAAACATTTAAATGGCAAATCTAAATGCAATGGGCAACTAACCTAGAAAATGGCAGCTGATTATATATAAGGGTTACACAGCTAGGCTGTTACAAAAGTATCAATGGACAGACAGAGAGATGGATGGAAAAGTTAATTGCTATAAGGCTCTTGCATATTGATGCAAAATCAATTTCTAAAATGTCTATGATGATAAAGAACCAGCAAATCAAGCCAAAAATGTGTGCCAGCTAAGTTTGAATGTCCACCAGACTACAAGTTGCTGAGTTTTTCTAATTATGAATTGATATTGTATTAGAATATCATCATGTAGGTGCCCAGTGCTCTCAGTATGTTTGCAGCATGGAAACAGGAGAAGTTCCAGCTTAAATGTATGACCTACATCTAAAACTTGAACCCCGAGAGGCTCCAATTCAAAATGTATGACCCATAAAGTTTAAAACTCAAATGTATGACCTATATCTAAAACTTTAACCTTGAGAGGCACCAGCTCAAATATGTGACCTAAAGCTAAAACTTTAACCTTCGAATGATTATGATACCTTAAGTATCATCTGGACATCTGAATTTACATCTTCTTTCCCTTACTTATCAAATACCAAAAAGTGTAAACACGGGACCAATTTAAATAGTCATTGATAATTTTTATAATAATAATGGAAATGAACAAATTACCATTACATGAAAATAAACTTGGAAATAAATACAGTGTGACCCCACTTAGTGCTATAATAGCATGCTCCGTTATAACATGAATTCAGATAGAACACGGTCATGGTATGGCTCCCAAAATTTCATTTACCTTATTACAGGTATTTTTCTAATAAACAAAAAATTTCTTATAAGTACGAAAAATAAAATCCGTAAAAAGTTTTATTATCATTTTGGAGAAGAGATTGCATATAAATTTGAATATAAGACGACTGTGGCGTGGCTTCTGAAATATCATATACATGTATTATTCTTGTACACAGAAAACATTTCTTCTTAAAAGTGCGAAAAATAACATGTAGAAAGTTTATTATCATTTTGGGGAGGAAATTGCGTATGAATTCGAATATAAAACGATCGTGGTGTGGCTCCTAACATTTTAAAATTTAACCAAATTCTTAGTTTTGTGCCAAAATAAACATCGGAAATACAAGAATCTGAACCAATGGCTGGGCCTTTTGAGAACTTTGATCTCTGTTTATTGTTGAAAGGTGACAGTTCATAAGTGTTGATCTTATTATTACTGATCCATGAGCAATGAAGCCATCAAGTCTACTTTGTGTTTGTCTTCAATGCATTCCATATTGTTACAAGTTTAGGCTCTTACAAAAAGTAACAAGAAAAGTGTGAAGACAATAAGCTTTGTAAACTTTAACAAATAATTTATTTCCCTAGAAAACCAAGGTAAACATGAGAAAAAGAACTTACGGTTTAACAAATCAAATCCAAAATTAATCCAAGAATTAAAAAATACAAGTCCTATTATTAAAAAGTCCTAAATGAATCTGAGTTCGAGTCTCGATGAAATTCAAAATGAAAGGCGATGACGTCTGTCGTAACCTTCAAATTATAGATGTGTCAACAGTTCCTTGTTGAATCACAGGAAATAATATTCCAATTTTGAATTTCGAATAAATTTCAATTAATGTCTTTGTCCAAGAATTTTGTATGGACCACTTATATTCCAGGGAAAAAAAATCAATTGAGTTCCATAAAATAAAATTTCAACTCAAACTGGTCACAACAAATCACCTTTAAGTGTCAAAGGTTTGGAGCCCGAACTAAACAAATTCTATCAAGAAAACAGTTATACACTAATTTAAGACGCAAAACAGATTCCCAGATGAAGGTCACATGGTCACCCTTCCAGAACAAAATAGAAGCGTTTTACATGCCTAACATCACGTACTCCCAGTATGGCCTTAACTGAAAACAATGGTTCTTACTCTAGGAAAGAAATTTTAAAAAATTATCTAAAAAAGTTGTTTACTAGAACTGCCACTGTTTCTGAATCAAGGTCAGAAACTAGATACAGTGTTTCTATATTATAACAGGTCAAACAGAACTGAACCGAATTTCTGGAAACTGTCAAATCCAGTAAACAAAGTTATCTTATAATAGCATGAAATGGAATAAAAAAAATTTAAAACTAACAAACAAATAATTAAATTAAATAGACATAACACTTCCCCCCAAAAAAGAAAAAGAAAGATTTATATAATAAAGTTTTCTTTTTACCATAGATTAATTATATATGAGGTTTAAAAAAAAAATAACACAAGAAGAACTCTTATGAATTATACAAAGTGTACATGAAATAATATTTCTATACATGGGAAAGTGCATCTGCTATTAAATTGTCTTTTCCCTTGGTGTGCCTGATGTCAATATTATATTCCTGTAACAATAAACTCCACCTTAATAATCTCTGATTTTTATTTTTCATCTTGCCGATGATAGTAAGGGGGTTGTGATCACTAAACACAATAATCGGAAAAGGAGCTGAATTAATGTAAACTTCAAAATGTTGTAATGCCAACATCAAAGCCAAACATTCCTTCTCGATTGTTGAATAATTTCTCTGGTACTTATTTAATTTCTTAGAAAAACAGCACACTGGATGATCAACACCATTTTTATCTTCTTGAATCAATACTGCTCCAACCCCAACATCACTTGCATCAACAGACAGTTTAAATGATTGACTGAAATTTGGAGCTGTAAGAACTGCTGCACTTTTAAGTATGGCCTTTAACTTATCAAAAGCCTCCTGACATTTTTCAGTCCAATGAAACTTGCTTTTCTTGCTCAATAAATTTGTCAGGGGTTCAGCAATTATGTTAAAATTGGAACAAAATTTCCAATAGTATCCAGCCATACCTAAAAATCGCATCAGTTGCTTTATACTGACAGGCACAGGGAATTCAGAGATAGCCTTGACCTTAGCATCTAAAGGTTTAACTTGTCCATGTCCCACGATATGTCCCAGAAATGTTACACAAACACGGCAGAACTCACTTTTGGATAAATTAATTGTCAAATTTGCATCAGTGAGTCTGTCAAAGAATTTCCAAACTGTTGCTAAATGTTCTTTCCAAGTGTCGTTGTAGATGATGATATCATCAATGTAAGCATCACAATTATCTAGACCAGAGGTAATCATATTCATTAAACGTTGAGAAGTACTTGGCAAATTCTTCAAAGTCCATCTGGAGTCACGAATGCTGAAATTTCCTTTGCCCTTTCCATCAGTGGAATTTGCCAAAATCCTTTCAGAAGGTCAAACTTGGTGACATACTTGGCATTTCCAATTTTATCAGTACAGTCATTGATTCTTGGAATTGGAAAAGAATCTGTTTTATTCACACTGTTCACCTTCCTATAATCAGTGCACATACGGAAAGTTTTATCTTGTTTCGGAACAAGTAGACGTGGTGAACTCCAGTCACTTTTTACTGGGCTCTATGAAATCATTCTCCAAAGAAATATTCAATTTCCTTTTTCAAGTATTCCTGTTTGAGATGGTTCATCCTGTATGGGTGTTGTTTCACTGGTTTGGAATTTACAATTTCAACGTCATGAAAAATTTTGTTTGTTCTGGTAGGAACACCTGGAAATAAGTACTCATATTCAAATAATAATTGTTTAAGTTCATTCCTTTCTTGTTGTTGCAAAAGTGAGAGTTTCTGGTCCAGATTATTCATAGTTTCTGAATTCCAAAGATTTGTCGCTCCAAAATCAATAGAGTCCGATTGCATTCCTTCACTTAAATCCTCACTGAGTGGGACAGGTACAACTAAATTAATTGCATGATTTACCTGGCTATCTCTCTCAATATACTCCTTTAACATGTTTATGTGGCAAAGTTGTTTTTGTTTTCGCCTCCCAGGAGTATTTATGATGTAATTTAAACCATTTACTTTCTTTTCAACCGTGTAGGGACCATAATACTTGGCTTGAAGAGGATTTTGTGGTATGGGCAAGAGAGCCAGAACTCTATCACCAGGCTGAAAACTCCTTTCCTTTGAATTTTTATCATACCTTAATTTCATTTTTGACTGAGTAGAGTGCAGATTAGCTCTTGCAACCTCACAAGCCTTTGACAACTTATACTTAAAATCAGAAACATAATCGAGAAGATTGATTTCATCATCTTCATTAGAAATAAGTTTCTCTTTCAACAACTTCAATGGTCCTCGCACAGTGTGTCCAAAAACTATTTCAAAGGGACTGAATCCTAAAGATTCTTGAACTAATTCCTTAACAGCAAACAACAGTAAATGAATGCCTTCATCCCAATCTTTACTCGTATCAAAACAATATGATCGAATCATATTTTTCAAAGTCTGATGAAATCTTTCTAAAGCCCCTTGGCTCTCAGGGTGATAGGCAGAAGATCTGAATTGTTGGATGCCTAATTCGTACACAACTTGCTGGAAAATTCCAGACATTAAATTTGACCCTTGATCAGACTGGACAGATTTGGGAAGACCAAACTGAGTAAAAAACTTTATCAAAGCCTTTACTACATGTATTGTTTTAGTTTTAATATTCCTCAAAGGAATTGCTTCTGGAAATCTTGTTGACACACACATTATGGTCAACAAGTATTGGTTACCTGACTTGGGCTTAGGTAAGGGACTGACACAATCTACCGTAATTCTGCTAAATGGTTCGTCAAATGCAGGAATAGGTTTCAGATGAGCCTTAAGTATATTCTGATTGGGTTTTCCTACTATTTGACAAGTATGACAAGATCTACAAAATTTACAAACATCACTTTTGATTTTTGGCCAGTAAAAGTGAGTCAAGATCTTGTGATAAGCCTTATTAATCCCTAAATGACCAGCCAAAGGAGTTTCATGGACCAAACTAAGTATTTCCTGTCTGTAAGATTTTGGAACTACAATCTGATAGTTCACTGACCAGTTGTCACCAGCAGGTACCTCGGGAGGTCTCCATTTTCTCATAAGAATTCCATTTTTAATGAAATAACAGACAGGTACTTCAGTGGCTTCAATTTCACTAATGGCCCTTTGAAACAAACAGGAGATCTCAGGATCTTTTTACTGTTCGATGACAAGTGATCGTTGTTTGTCACCCTGATTTGAATAAAGAGAATGAGTAGTTAAAAGAGGATCACTGTGATAAATACCTTTTGATTGATCTAAATAAGGAGTGAAAGTGACCTAATCAAAAGTCTGACCAATACATGTGTCAGCTAAAGGAATACTTTCCTGATCAACATCGTTCTCAAGTGCTTTCTTTGCCATAGCTCTAGTAACTGCACAAGCTGGGTAAAAATCAGGGAATTCTATTTCAATAGGATCAACTTTCTGATCCAAGCAAGGCTTGTCAGTTACAAGTGGATTAACCACAACCTTATCTCCAGCTAGATCATTGCCTAGTAATAAATGAATGCCCTCAACAGCTAAAGAAGACACTATTCCGACTGTCACAGGTCCTGAGACTAAGTCTGATGACAAATTTACACAATGGAGAGGAACATGAACAAAGCCATACTCTACTCCCTGAATAAGAACACTCTCATTAGAAGAAGACTTCTCAGAAAAAGGCAAAGTACCTGATAATAAAAGACTCTGAGAAGCTCTTGTGTCCCTTAAAATTTTAATAAGGATAGGATTGGCCGAATCACCCAAGAGTGATATAGAACCCTTTGACATGAATGGTTCATATTTCTCCATAATAAAATCAGACTGGGGTTTATGAGACCCAACAAATGTATTGCTTTCAATACATGACCATGACCACTTAGAAATAAGAGCATTTGGAATAGGTCTGTCTTGATTCTGATGTTTATTTTTCTATTTGTAGCAATCAGAAATAATGTGTCCTTTCTTCTTGCAATAGGTACACATAGGAAAAGACAAGGATTTTTGATCAAGCTTATCAGAAGCTTGATTTTTAGAAGTTGTGCCAGATTGAGATTTAGAAGGGCTCGTATTAGGCTAAAATACCTTTCTACCAGAAGACTGCTGAGTGTAAGACTTGCCTACAAAAGAAACTATGAGCTAAGGAATACTCGTCAGCAGCACGAGCAGCATTTTCCAAGGTTTCCACCTTATGCTCATCAAGATAAATCCTGATGTCACTATGGACACAGTTCTTGAACTCTTCAACTAATATGACTTGTCTGAGACTTTCGTAATCTTTATTAACCTTTCTAGACGAGCACCACCTATCAAATTGTCGTGCTTTTTCCCATGCAAATTCGACATAGGTCTGGTCAGTTGATTTTCTAGAATTCCTAAAACCTTGTCGATAAGCCTCAGGGACTAACTCATAACCCTTCAAGATATAGTCCTTAACAACATCATAGTCAGCACTTTGTTGTAGTGACAGTGAATTGTAAATATCACTAGCTTTACCAGTGAGTACACATTGTAATAACAGAGTCCAATGCTCCCTTGGCCATTTCAAATTTTCAGCAATTTTTTCAAAATGAGGAAAATATTTGTCTACTTCTTTTTCTCTAAAAGGGGGCACTAACCTAATATTATTAGTAACAACAAAACTTGAATTTGTATGTGAAGTGGAAACGTGCATTTCACTTGCCAGCTCTATTTCTTTTATTCTAAATCGATATTCCCTCTCTTCTTTCTCTCTTTGCATTTGCATCTGTCTCTCTCTCCTCCTTTTCCAATTGTAACTGCATTTGTTTCTCTCTCTCCTCTTTCTCCAATTGCAACTGCATTTGTTTCTCTTCTTTCTGTAACTGCATTTGTTCATTCTGTAACTGCATTTGTTCTTTCTGTAACTGCATTTGTCTCTCTCTCTCTTTCTCTGCTTGTAACTGCATTTGTTCTTTCTGTAACTGCATTTGTTCTGTCTCTTTCTCCAACTGCAACTGCATTTGTTTTTCTTCTGTATCTTTCTGAAGTTCCAGCTTCCTTAACTCTAATTCCATCTTGTATTTTAATTTTAATTCCTTTACTTTTATGTTAGAGTATGATACAGACTTACTGATCAAAACCAAAACACTTTTATCCAAAACACTCTTTTCCACCAAATACTGGACCAAAATGTTTTTATTTCTTGCTTCGTTAAAGAACCTTTTGCCTCAGAAAGATCATATTTTCTGGCATGCTGGAGTAATTCATCTTTTTCAAAGAGTCTAATTGTTCCTGGGTAGGATTTGAAATAAAGATCTCCACTTTTTGACATTGTAAAAAAGCCTGTTGTTTCACTTAAGATTTCTAAAATGTGAAATAATACTTGGGATTTAAAAAATTTCAAAAACTAGGGGAATTTAAATTTCCATAAAATAAGTTTTCTGAAATATTTTAGCCAAAATTCATATATCCCAAGGATGAGCAACCCAATTTTGTTGTTACGAATTTAGGCTCTTGCAAAAAGTAACAAGAAAAGAGTGAAGACAATAAGCTTTGTAAAATTTAACAAAGAATTTATTTCCCTAGAAAACCAAGGTAAAAATGAGAAAAAGAACTTATGGTTTTACGAATCAAATCCAAAATTAATCCAAGAATTAAAAAATACAAGTCCTATTATTAAAAAGTCCTAAATGAATCTGAGTTCGAGTCCTGATGAAATTCAAAATGAAGGGTGATGACGTCTGTCGTAACCTTCAAATTATAGATGTGTCAACAGTTCCTTGTTGAATCACAGGAAATAATATTCCAATTTTGAATTTCGAATAAATTTCAATTAATGTCTTTGTCCAAGAATTTTGTATGGACCACTTATATTCCAGGGAAAAAAAAATCAATTGAGTTCCATAAAATAAAATTTCAACTCAAACTGGTCACAACAAAACACCTTTAAGTGTCAAAGGTTTGGAGCCCAAACTGAACAAATTCTATCAAGAAAACAGTTATACACTAATTTAAGACACAAAACAGATTCCCAGATAAAGATCACATGGTCACCCTTCCAGAACAAAACAGAAGCTTTTTACATGCCTAACATCATGTACTCCCAGTATGGCCTTAACTGAAAACAATGGTTCTTACTCTGGGAAAGAAATAATAAAAAAATTATTCAAAAAAGTTGTTTACTAGAACTGCCACTGTTTCTGAATCAAGGTCAGAAACTAGATACAGTGTTTCTATATTATAACAGGTCAAACAGAACTGAACTAAATTTCTGGAAACTGTCAAATCCAGTAAACAAAGTTATCTTATAATAGCATGTAATAAAATAAAAAATTTTTAAAACTAACAAACAAATAATTAAATTAAATATACATAACACTTCCCCCCATAAAAGAAAAAGAAAGATTTATATAATAAAGTTTTCTTTTTACCATAGATTAATTATATATAAGGTTTAAAAAAAAAATAACACAAGAAGAACTCTTATGAATTATACAAAGTGTACATGAAATAATATTTCTATACATGGGAAAGTGCATCTGCTATTAAATTGTCTTTTCCCTTGGTGTGCCTGATGTCAATATTATATTCCTGTAACAACAAACTCCACCTTAATAATCTCTGATTTTTATTTTTCATCTTGCCAATGATAGTAAGGTGGTTGTGATCACTAAACATAATAATCGGAGAAGGAGCTGAATTAATGTAAACTTCAAAATGTTGTAATGCCAACATCAAAGCCAAACATTCCTTCTCGATTGTTGAATAATTTCTCTGGTACTTATTTAATTTCTTAGAAAAACAGCACACTGGATGATCAACACCATTTTTATCTTCTTGAATCAATACTGCTCCAACCCCAACATCACTTGCATCAACAGACAGTTTAAATGATTGACTGAAATTTGGAGCTGTAAGAACTGCTGCACTTTTAAGTATAGCCTTTAACTTATCAAAAGCCTCCTGACATTTTTCAGTCCCATGAAACTTGCTTTTCTTGCTCAATAAATTTGTCAGGGGTTCAGCAATTATGTTAAAATTGAAACAAAATTTCCAATAGTATCCAGCCATACCTAAAAATCGCATCAGTTGCTTTATACTGACAGGCACAGGGAATTCTGAGATAGCCTTGACCTTTGCATCTATAGGTTTAACTTGTCCATGTCCTAGAAATGTTACACAAGCACGGCAGAACTCACTTTTGGATAAATTAATTGTCAAACTTGCATCAGTGAGTCTGTCAAAGAATTTCCAAACTGTTGCTAAATGTTCTTTCCAGGTGTTGTTGTAGATGACGATATCATCGATGTAAGCATCACAATTATCTAGACCAGAGGTAATCACTCATTAAACGCTGAGAAGTACTTGGCAAACTCTTCATCCAGAACGGCATCACTTTATATTGATAAAGTCCATCTGGAGTCATGAATGCTGAAATTTCCTTTGCCCTTTCCATCAGTGGAATTTGCCAAAATCCTTTCAGAAGGTCAAATTTGGTGACATACTTGGCATTTCCAATTTTATCAGTACAGTCATTGATTCTTGGAATTGGAAATGAATCTGTTTTATTCACACTGTTCACCTTCCTATAATCAGTGCACATACGGAAAGTTTTATCTTGTTTTGGAAAAAGTATACATGGTGAACTCCAGTCACTTTTACTGGGCTCTACGAAATCATTCTCCAAAGAAATATTCAATTTCCTTTTTCAAGTATTCCTGTTTGAGAGGGTTCATCCTGTACGGGTGTTGTGTCACAGGTTTGGAATTTACAATTTCAACATCATGAAAAATTTTGTTTGTTCTCGTAGGAACATCTGGAAATAAGTGCTCATATTCAAATAATAATTGTTTAAGTTCATTCCTTTCTTGTTGTTGCAAAAGTGAAAGTTTCTGGTCCAGATTATTCATAGTTTCTGAATTCCAAAGATTTGTCGCTCCAAAATCAATAGAGTCCGATTGCATTCCTTCACTTAAATCCTCACTGAGTGGGACAGGTACAACTAAATTAATTGCATGATTTACCTGGCTATCTCTCTCAATATACTCCTTTAACATGTTTATGTGGCAAAGTTGTTTTTGTTTTCGCCTCCCAGGAGTATTTATGATGTAATTTAAACCATTTACTTTCTTTTCAACTGTGTAGGGACCATAATACTTGGCTTGAAGAGGATTTTGTGGTATGGGCAAGAGAGCCAGAACTCTATCACCAGACTGAAAACTCCTTTCCTTTGAATTTTTATCATACCTTAATTTCATTTTTGACTGAGTAGAGTGCAGATTAGCTCTTGCAACCTCACAAGCCTTTGACAACTTATACTTAAAATCAGAAACATAATCGAGAAGATTGATTTCATCATCTTCATTAGAAATAAGTTTCTCTTTCAACAACTTCAATGGTCCACGCACAGTGTGTCCAAAAACTATTTCAAAGGGACTGAATCCTAAAGATTCTTGAACGGACTCCCTAACAGCAAACAACAGTAAATGAATGCCTTCATCCCAATCTTTACTCGTATCAAAACAATATGATCGAATCATATTTTTCAAAGTCTGATGAAATCTTTCTAAAGCCCCTTGGCTCTCAGGGTGATAGGCAGAAGATCTGAATTGTTGGATGCCTAATTCGTACACAACTTGCTGGAAAATTCCAGACATTAAATTTGACCCTTGATCAGACTGGACAGATTTGGGAAGACCAAACTGAGTAAAAAACTTTATCAAAGCCTTTATTACATGTATTGTTTTAGTTTTAATATTCCTCAAAGGAATTGCTTCTGGGAATCATGTTGATGCACACATTATGGTCAACAAGTATTGGTTACCTGACTTGGTCTTAGGTAAGGGACTGACACAATCTACCATTATTCTGCTAAACAGTTCGTCAAATGCAGGAATAGGTTTCAGATGAGCCTTAAGTATCTTCTGATTGGGTTTTCCTATTATCTGACAAGGATGACAAGATCTGCAATATTTACAAACATCACTTTTAATTTTTTGCCAATAGAAGTGATTCAAGATCTTGAGATAAGTCTTATTAATCCCTAAATGACCAGCCAAAGGAGTTTCATGGGCCAAACTAAGTAATTCCTGTCTGTAAGATTTTGGAACTACAATTTGATAGTTCACTGACCACTCGTCACCAGCAGGTACCTCGGGAGGTCTCCATTTTCTCATATGAATTCCATTTTTAATGAAATAACAGACAGGTACTTCAGTGGCTTCAATTTCACTAATGGCCCTTTGAAACAAACAGGAGATCTCATGATCTTTTTCCTGTTCGATGACAAGTGATCGTTGTTTGTCACCCTGATTTGAATAAAGAGAATGAGTAGTTAAAAGAGGATCACTGTGATAAATACCTTTTGATTGATCTAAATAAGGAGTGAAAGTGACCTAATCAAAAGTCTGACCAATACATGTGTCAGCTAAAGGAATACTTTCCTGATCAACATCATTCTCAAGAGCTTTCTTTGCCATAGCTCTAGTAACAGCACAAGCTGGGTGAAAATCAGGGAATTCTATTTCAATAGGATCAACTTTCTGATCCAAGCAAGGCTTGTCAGTTACAAGTGGATTAACCACAACCTTATCTCCAGCTAGATCATTGCCTGGTAATAAATGAATGCCCTCAACAGGTAAAGACACTATTCTGACTGTCACAGGTACTGAAACTAAGTCTGATGACAAATTTACACAATGGTGAAGAACATGAACAAAGCCACACTCTACTCCCTGAATAAGAACACTCATTAGAAGAAGACTTCTCAGAAAAAGGGAAAGTACCTGATAATAAAAGACTCTGAGAAGCTCCTGTGTCACTTAAAATTTTAATAAGGATAGGATTGGCCGAATCACCCAAGAGTGATATAGAACCCTTTGACATGAATGGTTCATATTTCTCCATAATAAAATCAGACTGGGATTTATAAGACCCAACAAATGTATTGCTTTCAATACATGACCATGACCTCTTAGAAATAAGAGCATTTGGAACATGTCTGTCTTGATTCTGATGCTTATTTTTCTATTTGTAGCAATCAGAAATAATGTGTCCTTTCTTCTTGCAATAGGTACACATAGGAAAAGGCAAGGATTTTTGATCAAGCTTATCAGAAGCTTGATTTTTAGAAGTTGTGCCAGATTGAGATTTAGAAGGGCTCGTATTAGGCTGAAATACATTTTTACCAGAAGACTGCTGAGTGTAAGACTTGCCTACAAAAGAAACTATGAGCTAAGGAATACTCGTCAGCAGCACGAGCAGCATTTTCCAAGGTTTCCACCTTATGCTCATCAAGATAAATCCTGATGTCACTATGGACACAGTTCTTGAACTCTTCAACTAATATGACTTGTCTGAGACTTTCGTAATCTTTATTAACCTTTCTAGACGAGCACCACCTATCAAATTGTCGTGCTTTTTCCCATGCAAATTCGACATAGGTCTGGTCAGTTGATTTTCTAGAATTCCTAAAACCTTGTCGATAAGCCTCAGGGACTAACTCATAACCCTTCAAGATATAGTCCTTAACCACATCATAGTCAGCACTTTGTTGTAGTGACAGTGAATTGTAAATATCACTAGCTTTACCAGTAAGTACACATTGTAATAACAGAGTCCAATGCTCCCTTGGCCATTTCAAATTTTCAGCAATTTTTTCAAAATGAGGAAAATATTTGTCTACTTCTTTTTCTCTAAAAGGGGGCACTAACCTAATATTATTAGTAACAACAAAACTTGAATTTGTATGTGAAGTGGAAACGTGCATTTCACTTGCCAGCTCTATTTCTTTTATTCTAAATCGATATTCCCTCTCTTCTTTCTCTCTTTGCATTTGCATCTGTCTCTCTCTCCTCCTTTTCCAATTGTAACTGCATTTGTTTCTCTCTCTCCTCTTTCTCCAATTGCAACTGCATTTGTTTCTCTTCTTTCTGTAACTGCATTTGTTCTTTCTGTAACTGCATTTGTTCTTTCTGTAACTGCATTTGTCTCTCTCTCTCTTTCTCTGCTTGTAACTGCATTTGTTCTTTCTGTAACTGCATTTGTTCTGTCTCTTTCTCCAACTGCAACTGCATTTGTTTTTCTTCTGTATCTTTCTGAAGTTCCAGCTTCCTTAACTCTAATTCCATATTGTATTTTAATTTTAATTCCTTTACTTTTATGTTAGAGTGTGATACAGACTTACTGATCAAAACCAAAACACTTTTATCCAAAACACTCTTTTCCACCAAATACTGGACCAAAATGTTCTTATTTCTTGCTTCGTTAAAGAACCTTTTGCCTCAGAAAGATCATATTTTCTGGCATGCTGGAGTAATTCATCTTTTTTCAAAGAGTCTAATTGTTCCTGGGTAGGATTTGAAATAAAGATCTCCACTTTTTGACATTGTAAAAAAGCCTGTTGTTTCACTTAAGATTTCTAAAATGTGAAATAATACTTGGGATTAAAAAATTTTCAAAAACCAGGGGAATTTAAATTTCCATAAAATAAGTTTTCTGAAATATTTTAGCCAAAATTCATATATCCCAAGGATGAGCAACCCAATTTTCTTGTTACGAGTTTAGGCTCTTACAAAAAGTAACAAGAAAAGAGTGAAGACAATAAGCTCTGTAAAATTTAACAAAGAATTTATTTCCCTAGAAAACCAAGGTAAAAATGAGAAAAAGTACTTACGGTTTTAGGAATCAAATCCAAAATTAATCCAAGAATTAAAAAATAGAAGTCCTATTATTAAAAAGTCCTAAATGAATCTGAGTTCAAGTCCCAATGAAATTCAAAATGGAGGGCGTTGACATCTGTCATAACCTTCAAATTAAAGATGTGTCAACAGTTCCTTGTTGAATCACAGGAAATAATATTCCAATTTTGAATTTCGAATAAATTTCAATTATTGTCTTTGTCCCAAGAATTTTGTAAGGAGCACTTATATTTCAAGGGAAAAAAAAAAAAATTCCATAAAATAAAATTTCAACTCAAACTAGTCACAACAAAACACCTATAAGTGTCAAAGGTTTGGAGCCCGAACTGAACAAATTCTATCAAGAAAACAGTTATACACTAATTTAAGATGCAAAACAGATTCCCAGATGAAGGTCACATGGTCACCCTTCCAGAACAAAATAGAAGCTTTTTACATGCCTAACATCACGTACTCCTAGTATGGCCTTAACTGAAAACAATGGTTCTTACTCTGGGAAGGAAATAAAAAAAAAAATTATAAAAAAAAAGTTGTTTACTAGAACTGCCACTGTTTCTGAATCAAGGTCAGAAACTAGATACAGTGTTTCTATATTATAACAGTCAGGTCAAACAGAACTGAACTGAATTTCTGGAAACTGTCAAATCCAGTAAACAAAGTTACCTTATAATAGCATGTAATGGAATAACAAAATTTAAACTAACAAATAAATTAAATATACATAACAGTATACAATAGTTGCTCAAACAATATCCAACATATGTTCTCTAAACTGCATGCACAACTAAGCAACAAACAATGCGGCAGTTGATAAAAGATTCTCACCTGAATTTATAAATCAATCAATTTTAGTACATTGCTCAACATCCGAGTCAACTGCTGAGCTAAACTTGTTCAAATTATGGGGCAATGATTTATAAAACATCAAAAAAAAGAAGACGCCAACATGTGCGTGTGGCTTGGTGGTGTTGTTTTATGCAATCAGTTGACCAGTGAATAATGCCATTCATTCCCTACAAATATATCCCCATTGTTTACTGACAATTATTCTTGCTGCAGTCTTTCAAACTAATAGGTGTGAAAGACATTTTGAATGGAAAATGGGAAATGGAAACATAAAGCTTTTACTGTTAAAGAAAAGATTGAAGCTTTGGACAGGATTAAGTCAGGTGTAAGACAATCATTAAGTAGCTAAAGATTTAGGTGTGAATGAATCAACAATCCGAGGATGGAAGAGGGACGAAGTAAAACTAAGAGAGATGGTTGAGGAAATAACAGAGGAAGGTGGATATGCCCCAGAGCAGATTTACAATTGTGATGAAACTGAATTGTGTTACAAAATGATGCCCGACACCACCCTACCTGTGAAAAAAGACGAACATAAACATGGCGGGTTTAAGTAAATAAAGGAGAGATTAACTCTGCTGTTTTGTGTCAATAAAACGGGAAGACACAAACTTACACCACCATGTATCGGAAAATTCAAATCTCCTAGGTGCTTCCATCATTTGAATTTGAAGACCCTACCATTTTCATATGATGCTACAAAAAACGCATGGATGACAGCTGCTTTGTTTGAAAAATGGTTTCAAAATGAATTCGTACCAGCAGTTCGATCCCACCTCAGAAATCTGAAGTTGGAGCCGAAGGCATTGTTATTATTGGACAACTGCCCCGCACACCCGCCCGCAAACGGCCTGGTAAGTAAGGATGGGAAAATAAAAGCCAGCTTCCTCCCAAAGAATATAACTTCCAGGATTCAGCCTCTGGACAGAGTATCAGTTTTTAAAATGAATTATAGAAGAGAACTTGTGAAAAAGATTGTTTGCAATGAAACTCAGCCCAGGCGACACTACAAAGTTTAAATCTGAAAGAAGTAATGTACCCTGGCGCCAAATCTTTGGATGCCATTACGCCCAGCTGCATTGAGAAATGCTGGGAGAAAGGACTTGGGGCAGCATTTACTATTTACTCAGTATAACAGCGGCAATATCAGTGATGATGATGATAGTTTATTTGATGGCTTTTCTGAGAATGATGTGTTCGAGGCTGAGAGGGCATTTGGGAAGCTGATGCAGTCATGCTACAGTGTTAATGAATGGCTCACTTTTGATAGTGACTGCAGTTGCAGACCACGTTTCGGATGCAGAAATTATTCAAAATATTATGTTCATTAACACCAATTGTGATGCTGACGATGGTGATGCTTCTGATGATGACAGCAAGGACACCACACCTGAGGATAATCCACCAGCAGCAACAGAAGCAGTCAAAAGTTTAGAGTGTGCTTTGAGATGGATGGAGACACAAGATATTGACTATGTTCAAATTCTTCACTTGAGAAATATGATTGACTTTGCCAAGAGCAAACACGACAGTAACAGAAAGCAGCTGAAAATCACAGTTTTTTTCAAACAATAATAAAGCATTACAATTCACGGATGAGAAAATTTAGCAATATGAAATTTATACAGACACCGTTAATTAACCTTTGGACGTACTGTTTCATCATTCGTTACATAATTTTTGCTATTTTTTTTCCCATTGAATTCAGTCACATAATGATCTGTGACAAAATTATTGAATATTTTAAATCTGTGTGCAGATATTTTCGATGGAAATACTTGTATTGTGGATTCAATGTATGTGATGAGATTCACAGGTGAGTACACTGTGTTGATACTCTATTCATGCTAGATTAGACATATATATATAAACTATACACGTTTGTACCAATGTGTGGTTCTCTGAATAAAGTAAAATAATATATGCAATCTCTATTATCACTGCAAATGTTTTGCTCATTTATTATACATTGATTTAAAATGAAAACTGCCAATGAAGCACTCATTTTTGCACCCAACTACCGTGTTATAGTGGGGTCACACTGTACATAAATCAAGTTTCATCCAGTGTCTTGTAACACACTTGGATATTATTAAAAGGATTTATATCAGTTTAACCACATGATAGGCCATACATGGCTGCCAGTATATTTTGTTGCAAGAAGGGCCTAATAAGAACCACTGACCCACAGGTAACTATTGGCAAGCTTTCTGACATACCCACAATGGTCGAGGCCAACTCAAACCCATGCAGACTGTGGTGAGATGTTTGTGATTTGTAAACTCAAGCGCCTGAGACCACCTGGCCACTTGGGGACCCATGTTATTAAAAGGAACTTATTGTACAATAAACGGAAAATAAAATGCATGTTTCAAGATGTGGTGTTATATAGTAAATAAACTGTTTTGCATTAACTGGCTAATACTTTAACTACATGAGATTTTCTTGTACAACTTACATATGCTTCTCTAGAGTCACTTCTAAACTCTGTTCCAAGAACATCAAGGACTGTACGACCAAACCATCTCTCCTTTACATAGGTGCTGAATGTGTAATGGTAGGGGTAAACCTTTCTCAAGCCTGTAAAAACAGAAAACAAATTTCAAATCACATTAAAATTATATAGGTGTTCAAAATACACAGGTTCATACGTTTGCAATATATCCAACACTGATTCTGTTTCCCTGAAAATTCCAAGTCTTTTGCACAATGTGCAACAAGAGTGCTTCAAATAACACATCATAACCCAGTCTTGTGACCTTCTCCTTATTGATGACCTTGACATTTCAGTTACAGACTTAACAATTGTACAGTATGGTGTGGACTACTGTATAGTAAGGTGTGGACAGCCTGGACTAAGGAAACAATGCTAGGCTTAGTGCCCGTTAATCCAAGGTTGGTGGTTTTCTCTAGGTTCTTTTGAATTCCTCCCGCTTAGTGGGATCTTGCCGCCACCTGTCCTGCCAAGAGTACTTGATGAATGTTTCAACAAATTCACTTACCATGGTATATTTTATTTTATTTTTTTTAAACTTATATCTTATTTTTTTACTCAGAGGTTGTTCACTTGCCATGGCAAATCAAATTTGTTCTTTTTTTAATTATGCGTTCTTTTTGTTTCTCTTTTGCAATCCTCCCACAGTCCACATACATAAGAATAATGTTTAATTTAAACCACTTGTTTGTACCATTTTCAAAGTAATATTCTGTCTCCCTCATGCAGGCATCTGTGAATCCTTCTTCCTCCTCATCTGGTGGGGTTGCAATTGGGGCATTATGACAGGTCTTTTGCTCATGGACTTTATTTAGTCGCTTTAGCTAGAAAAGAAAAATAAAATAAAACTCAAAGACAACCCTCAACTCAAGTTTACAGCTAAAGAAAAGATAGGGTTTGAAAATATGCATGATTTTCAGATAATCTTGTATCCTAATATAGATATCTTCGTTACTCTTAAACTGCTCATTTAGTTTCAGATGCAAAAGAGTAATACATTGTTAGAAATAAGACAAAAATAGAGGATGCAGATTACACTACAAAATTTATGTAAATGTTTTTCTATAAAACATTCAGATTATGATAACAAAGAGTTACCTCCTAATATCAGTGATGACAGCACCACATGAAATCTTATCAAGATTTGTGCCAATCTAATCAGTCTTACATATGCAATTGTCGAATGTGCAGCTCATTGCTATCACCTGTTGAGTAGCCAACTGAATGCCAGGAAGTTGATTTCCAACTGTCAGAGCGGTAAGGACCGTTACAGATACAGATGAGGAAAATAGAAAATTGCGTAAAATGAAGTTTTTTCATGGTATCTGTCTAAAAGTACTGAAGTCAAAATTTACCTTTACCAAAAACATAATAAAGTGGCAATGTACCTCAATCAAAATGTACATACGAATGCCAAAACAAACTAAAGGCAAAACCTACTCATGTTGGAAAAAATATACCCAATTCAAAATGCTACCATATCAAACAATACCCAATTTCAGCACTTAATCTGGATTAATTTCTCAACTTCTAAAGAGAGAAACTTTTTCAGGAAGCTGCCAAAATATTATATATCCTAATGCACTATACCACTTGCAAACTAATTTTTCAAACAAGTTAGTTTCTTTACAGTTCCTGTTCTTTGACTTAACAAATGTATATACAACATTCTGGTTATCGCAGACTTTAACTACAGGATGCTCTTCCATTATTATGATTAATTTATTCAATGTTTCATTTTTACAGAACTGTGCTTTGCAGTCATCATTTTTCACACTAAGTTTGAGTTCCTACAGCAGCATATGGGAATGAATATCCATCTTTATTGCATAGCATGTCAGCCTTCGAGAACAATTAAATGATCTGGGTTTAATTCACGTAGCATAAAGGTAATAGTTGGAAGTTTGTAGATGTATTTCCTATTCAAGTGAAAGGATTTGACATTCCAACAATCTTACACCACTCACAAATTACTTTTGATCATGTACATCTGACTGTAGTTTTTCAATAAAGAAAACTGTTTCTCCCGCTCAGGTCTCTAGTTCTATCTCTGTTCATATTTTTCCCCCATCTTTCACTGTTTTCAAGACAGAGTCAGATTTAAATATACATTCCGAGTCCAAATTATCTATGCTGTCTTTATTTGTGCTCTCATTTGTATCTATTTGTTGGATTATATCAACACTGGTCACATTTTCATCACATCCATTTCCCAAAAAATGAACAAGAATTCGCTGCCTTACTTTAATAACCTTAAGTACTTTTCTACACTCCTAATACTTGTGTGCCCTAGTCTAAATCACTGATGTATTAGTAGCAGTAGTAATAGTACTGGGCACTGATTTGTCAGTACATGTATTATCCAACTCAAACTTTGAATACTTTGATTACTTTCATAATTTATTGTTGTCACCAATTTATTTGCTCAGTAATCACAGGTGCTGACATACCCATTCAACAGTACAACAGTTCCTTTTAGTCATCATACCTGAAAAGGACTAACTGCTAATCAGTTGCACTGGCTTCTTGCCCTAATTCTAGCCATTAGCTCTTCTGCAGACTGACCATGGCTAGCCAAAAATATAAAAAGGGGAGCACCACAGGGAAAAATTATGTGCATCACCAGGATGCATTACACAAAGAAAAGGAGAATCCTTTGAGAGTTTCACATATATCTGACCCAGATGCCCAGGTTCCTGAGAGCCCCAAGCTATGAAACAAAAGTGCTCATGGATGCCCATCTTATCTTCTCTGCTTCATTAGACAGGCTGACATGGATCAAATGTAAGGTTCAGAGATCTGCATATGTGTGTGTGTGTGTGTGTGTGGTCAATACAATGAATTAAAAACTATTATATCTTCATTTCTAAATCAGCAAGCTTCAAAGTGCACTACTAATATAGTAACAAAAAGTATTGTCCACTTATCCGTTTTATCTTTCAATTATTACATATAGTTAGGCTAACTTAACAATAAATAACATTTTGTTTATATTTAATTATCACTTCATCATGAAAATATTTTTACAACTGCTCATGTTTTCTTTATACTAGGCCACATCTGATCAAAATCTACCGATTATAATTCTGTACTAAATCAGCATTATTTAAATAGCATACGTGATGTAATATGATTTCCTTGTGTTCCTCTTTTAGTTAATTAACAGTGAAGTTTTGCAGTAATACAAAAATATTCATCATCATCATCATCAGTCCTGTAGTCTGGTAGACCGTTGGGGCACCACACAAGACCAAACAATCAGCTTCCTCCATTCCTCTCGATTTTCCGTCTTTCTCATTGAGTCGCTCAATGTCAAGCCTGTCCACTCTCAAATGTTGTCTTCCCACCTCTTTCTCTGCCTGCCTCTCTTTCTTCTTCCTTGTACAGTGCCTTGCAGGATTGTTTTGGCAAGTCCTGATGATTGTGAGACATGCAGTTTACGTTTTATCACTGTGCTCAGGAGGTCTTCGTGAGGCCCAATGGCTTGTCTGATCCTTTGCCGTATTTCTTCATTGGTGACATGGTCTTTGTATGAGACGCTGAGGATCTTTCGGAAGCATCTCATCTCTGTGGCTTGTATCCTTTTCTCTAAGTCAGCTGTTATGGTCCATGATTCACAGGCGTAGAGAAATATGGAGATAACCAGTGAGTGCATCAGTCTGACCTTTGAAATGAGTGCAATGTTCTTGTCATTCCAGATGGGCTTCAGTTTTGTCAGCGCTGCTGTTGTCTGCGCAATCCTGGAGAGTACTTCAGGCTTTCATCCTTCATCTGTTACAATTCCCTCCAAATACTTGAAGCTGTGGACTGTTTCTAGCTTCGTACCTTGGACCCTGATGTCAGTACTGATGCCCTTGGTGTTGTTGGTCATCAGTTTGGTCTTCTCTGCACTGATTTCCATGCCGTAGGCTGCGGAGGTTTTGTCGAGGCTCTCTACTAAGCTAGCAATTTCTTGTTCATTTCCTGCTAGTCCATCAATGTCGTTGGCAAAACGTAAGTTGGTGACTGTTCTGCCTCCAATGCTGACTGTCCCTTCATGCTTTTCAAGCGCGTCAGCCATGATTCTCTCCAGAAAGATGTTGAATAGTGTGGGAGAGAGCAGACAGCCTTGTCTGACTCCGACTGTCATTCTGAACCAGTTCCCTATGCTGCCATTGAAGTATACTGCACTGGTGGCCTTGTCATACAGGTGCTCTATTGCTGTAATGAGGTTGGCATTGCTGTTGTACAGCCTCACGGCCGCCCACAAGGCTGCATGCCATACGCTGTCAAATGCCTTCTTGAAATCCACGAAGATGTGGTACAGATCTTTCTGGTGTTGGAGGTACTTCTCACACAATATCCTGAGATTGAAGATCTGCTCTGTTGTGCTGCACCCTGCTCTGAAACCTTCCTGCTCCTTGGCAGTGATCTTTTCAGCCTGTGGCTTTAGTCTGTTTAGCAGTATCCTCAACATAACTTTGCTTGGATGGCTTATAAGACTGATTGTACGGTGGTTTTGACACTGTTATAAATTGCCTTTCTTGGGGAGGGTGATGATCAGTGATTGTGTCCACAGCGATGGCCATTCTCCTGTTAGCCAGATCTTGTTGCATATGTTTGTGAGGGTGCTAATCACTGCTTCTCCCCTTGCTTGGACCAGTTCTGCTGGGATGTTGTCCACTCCTGCCGACTTCTTCTTTTTCAACGATCTCACTGCTGCTTCTACTTCATCCCGTAGGATAGGGTGGTTGTCGTTGTTAGTTGCTGGAGGGACGTTCAGAACCTCTGGATCTATTATGGGTTGGTGGTTGTAAAGTTCTGCACAGTACTCTGTCCATCTTTTCAGAATGTCTTTTTCTTCTGTGAGGCAGTTTTCGACTTTGTCCTGTAAGGAGGTAACTCACCGTTGGTTTGTGCTTGTTAGATCTTTAACCAGCTGGTACACTTTCTTGCTGTTGTTCCTTTTCAAGTTTCCCTCAATGTCTTTGGACTGTTCTTCTATCCAGTTCTCTTTTGCTTTTTTCATGCTTTTCTTGACTTCCCAGTTGACTGCCTTATACTGCTCTGCCCCTTCTGTATCATTCTTCTTCTTCTTTAGCTCCCTCCTCTTGTCACACAGGTTCAGGACCTCAGCTGTGACCCAGGGCTTCTTGACTGGGCGATGTCTACCAAGGATCTCGTTGGCTGTTTCGGTCATTGCTGTATTAAAGGTGGTGATCAACGTGTCCATGTCTGTATCATCAGTGTCGAGGATGGTGAGTGGTGCAAATTTCCCACCAAAATATTAGCTACAGTAAAATCAGCTTGTTCACAATTTTTGGACATTTAAACAGATCAGTGCTTAGCAACAAGTGAAATATGTAACAATCTACTTAATCCAATGAACAAATTAGCACATTCTTTTCAGCAACTATTTATCAGAGCAGCTGTCACAGTAACTGAGCCAAGATTACATGACGTTGTCAATATAACCTCTGTGCACTGCTGTGAACTTTATCATCACAAAAATCTGGTCAACAACAGTCTCATGTAATGACTTCATACAGGTATTTGCACAGTAGCCCATGGCATTTATGAATATATCAGTTACGATTCTTTGATGTTCAAACTTCAGCGCCTTGACTTACTTTAATTGGGATACATTTTGACTTTAGTATGTTTCAACTTTGAGTTTTTACACATTTTGATTTGGGTACAATCTGACTAGAGTACATTTTAACTTATGTACAGTCTGACCTGGGTATATTTTGACTTCATTTTGGTTTAGGTACATTTTGACATGGGTATGTTTTAAACTTGTTACCTTTGCTTTAATTCACACCAGAAAATGCTTTTTCCATGTTGCACACATTTTTCTTTCCATCAATGTTGACCAGTGTAAATAAATGCTGTCACAACATTAAGGCATAACTTTTCATTGAATGGGACAATACAGCAATAATATTTGAAAACATCCTGCGTAAATTTATAGTAAAGTACAGGGTAAAGCCAAAGCGTGTACATGGCCCATATCCACTGATACGAGACAATCCTTGCAGATGTGACATTTCTATATAAAAATTGCATCTCTAATCTTTTCCACTTTTTTATTACATGAAATAGGATAGACAATGGTTACAAAAATGTATTTCTTTATTTTTTGGGAAGATGATTATGTTATTATTACTGAAATCATACCCTGCTACCCAGTATGAATTTGTGAATATGACAGGGCATTATGCGTATGTAACTAATTATGTCCAATTGTCAATTACAAAATCTTCTATTAAACATGCTGAATGAATATAAAACATGGTGAATGAATAATTTCAAAAATAGGAAAACAAAACAGTAAATTGCACAGCTATTGTAATGCATACCTAATTTGGGTTGTGGATATGAACAGATATTGGGCTCATACAACTTGTATTCGCTCAGCAAAATAGCAATATTTTGCCTTTGTTTCAAACTGTCACTCATCAGTTAATGTGTTTATTCTTTATTTAGTCAAATTCAGTGCTAAATTTATAATTTATAACTTACAATTTATTTCACATTTCAATGAGATTATTCATATTTGCAGAAGAAATTTCATATCTGCAGATATGACTCATATAATATACTTTATACATGTCCACTCAAATTAATACATTCTTTTATTCACAATTAGTTGTAGATTGATTAGTGTCCAATAAACTTACAACTTATATGACACCATAGATTTACTATATTATAATTTAATATTTTAGGTAGTAAATTTATTGTTTGAAAAATACAGACATTAAAAATGTCATATATCAGGGGTCACGCTACCAGGCAAAGTGGGCAAAAAAGTCGCCTGAGAAACATAAACTTCGCCTTCTTCTGTTAGAAAAGCGAAAACGACTTCGCCCTCTGATTTTTAGGACCTAAAATGACTGTAGATGACAACTTTGAGATGCCCCCTCGCTGTAGCCAGTAAGTTCTGTCACTGTTGTAACCCAAGGCCAAATGTATTTACATGGTGTTGATACCAATCAGCTTATGGCGACAAAGAAATTCTTGCACATTCACATGCAAGTTTTAATTGCTATGATGAAAATATACCTAATTCTGTTTCAAAATTTAAACATCAATATGCAAATAGTAATTTGCTTTTAAAAAATGTGATCGGTGAAGAGTGCTTTCCAATTTATTTCTTTTTTTTTAATAAATGGAGATTTTAACGGCTGTATTTGTGTATTTTCTGTATAAAATCAGTTTGAAACCGTAAATGAACTTGTAATGGCGGACATCGCTGCGTATATGATATACCACTTCATTAAACTGTCTGCATTCGTAAATAATTGGGCAAATAGGTTCAGTAAAATATATAATATAATGAAAACAAATATTATGTGATAGGAGATTTAGCCTAAATATTTAATAATGTAGGTCAGAAACGTGACAATCTCTGTTGTGGAATTCGAAACAAAGCTGCAAGGTCAAGGTTGTTTTCTGACTTACTGTAATTAATTTTCATGAAAATACGAAAAATATATATAGTAATAAAGCAAATACTATTTAACCAATGCATATCGTTATTACCAGTAGGTAGACAAATAATACGACCATAAATATGCAGTCCTATTAATGAATTTTTGTAACAAAGCAAGAAAGTGAGTAGTTATATTAAGAAAAGCCCTCTTTCTAAAAATAGATGCACTCGCACTGTGTAATACGAATTCTTGGAATTCCGGTTGGGGGAAAAAAGGGTCCAACTTAGTTATATATCGACTTTAGTGCTTCAGTGTGTTGTCTATGAATAGTTACAGTAATGTTTTATCGGGAACAATGAAATCAGGACGAAGAGTATGGTTTGAAGTCACTTGTGTATCTATTCCTATGTACATGTCTTAGGGGTTGTTTCAAAGAATGCTAGAAATCATTTTGACTGCAATTTTACACAAAACTTGTAGAAAATAAAATAATTAAGTGGTAGTTTATTAAGAATTTTTACCAACTTGCAGTTACAAGACTAATCTTGTTACTGCTATCAGTTAAAATTAATTACAATGTATAGATTCTGATGTGCTTTTTAAGTCATATGACCAAAACACACTGCATTTGCTTCAATTCAAACACACATATACTACAAGTATGAATATGGGTATGAATATAAAAATTTTTATACGTGTACAAAATATGTTGATACTAACATATAACACATATTTTTCAACTTGAAAATAAGGTATTGCTTAAAACTGTTAAAAGCATACTGAGAAATAGAGCACATCATTAAAATAAGATAATGCAGCTATCTATCTATCTATCTATCTATCTATATATATATATATATATATATATATATATCGTGTTTCTTGCTTTGGTCTCACTTCTCCCTGTTTAGCTCCCACTTCTCCTTGTTTAGCTCCCACTTCTCCCTGTTCTGACCAAAAGGAGAAGTCACTTCTCCCTAAAATTTAAGTCTAGCTTGACCCCTGATATATGTGTAATGCAGCGCCTGGATATATGCACAGAGCACATTCTAAGTAAGTGATTAATTTAATAAAACTTGTAAATTCAATACATCATTATCACTATATTATATTTTAATATTTTATAACTAAATAGCTTATGCTACACATCATAGTATAATCTATGTCGTACATAGATATCATGATGAGGTTGTCATATCAGCCTACAATGACCTGTATTCGCTTGGCAAAATAGCTACTTTTTGCCACTGATTTGATTTGTCACTCATCATTTGATGTGTTTATTCTTTATTTTAATTTAGTTAAATTCAGTGTTTAATTTATAATTTGTTACATACATTTCAATGAGATCAGTCTTATTTTCAAAAGTAATGTCATATGCACGGGTATGAGTCGTATTCTTACTTTAGATATACCAGTAAAGTACATGCACAAAATGTCTTCACACCATAGTGGTTATAAATTCAGACCAAAGTGGATACTATTATGAGTGAGTAAGCTCAACTTTACAACTACATGTTTATGGGAAAAATCAAAAGTGTATGTGAATGTTTTGGACTAAAGTCATTTTTGGTGGTTTAGAAACTAACAAACAACAGATTGTTCAAGTGGCAACTTATTAAATATTTTTTATATATTAGAAATTACCATAAAGCATTAATAGTTTCTGCAGCACTCATTTTAAGTCCTAGGTAATGGGTCAGAAATGACCGGTACGGAAAAGGCCCAGGTTAAAAAGGACCGTTTAAAAGATTGATTAATAATAATATTAATAATAATTAGAAGAAGAAGTATATGCAGTTATCCTTTTATTACAGATTTTCTACAATATCCATCTCTATTCACTTCTTTGTCAATGGCATTTTTACATATACAATTATTGCTAAAATACTGACCTGCAAAAAATGAAGCACTGGTCAGTGAGGATTAACACCAAGACTCAAATGAAACACCGATAGCAAACAGCAGACCATTACAGATTATACAGATTGCAGTGCCGGTATCAGGAAAGAATCGGTGATTGCACTGTACATTACATACTTCCTTTACCTGTTTTCTGTATTTATTTAATATGTTAGGAAACTTTGATAATCACAATTGAGACGCGAATACAAGTCTCTGAAATCACAACTCTTTCTCATGCCTCAGTCTCAAAAGAGCTTGATGTGTCATATGATTTTATCAGTTTTTGTAGTGATTACTGAGACACTCTTGATTGAACTACCCCAGGCAATTATCTGTAAACTTCAAGTATATGGTAATAGCGCCTCTTTCTTGTCATCACTCATAACGTTTTATCCATTATTGTTTATACTTTTTTTCCACTGCATATATCTTTTAGTGAACTTTCCTTATTTTCTGTTTTCTGACATTTTCAATATCTTCTACATGAACAATTTATGTATCTTTCCAAATTACTGCTCGTATTGAAACGCTTTCACCTGTGACTTTAAGGATGAAGATTCTGAAAATACTGACCTTGGATTACGATCTTATGAATGAAAGCATTGCCATTTTGTTTAATAATATGTAATTGGTTTTTCAACCATTACTCATGTCTAAAATGAATTGTATGTTTTGTTGTTTTTTTGCACAGAGAAATAGTTTGCTGTATGATGAATGCGCAATATTCATAGATCTCACATTATGGTTTTTGGACCAACAATGGAAAGAAGCTCGATTGCTTCCATATAATTGTCTTACAGATGTTCAATTGCGCCATACATTTCTGTAACAGTTGTCAATACAATATTACAGTAAATTGAAATCAGAAAATTTGGCCCTCTATGTAGTATTAAATCAAAATTTTTGAACTTTGTGTCAACGTACAGTTCCATAACTGAACTTTTCTTTAAGCATGTGTTTATGATTTGTATGTGATTTTCTTTTCTTGAATGTCCAATCAAATCGTCTGTTCTTATAAGATTTTCTGATAGCCACACATATGATCATGAGTTGTAACAATGTGTTTCAACATTCTTTTCTACCCCAGCTTTTTTACGTCTTGTGATCTACACTAGGAAAACAAAGGCATAGAAATTATGAATAAATGTGTGCTGTTATTCTAGGAATGCATCCTAAATTGTACTGTTAACTTTGACAGCCACTGTGAACAATTTTGTTGTTGTGTAATGTTTCTTGTTGAAAACTGAATATTTATGTATGCAAGTTCTTATAGTATGCATGTTTTAATAGTTCGGTGTTTATCTGCTGCTGTTATTCTAGGATTGCATCCAATATCATACTATTAACTTTGACGGCCATTGTGTGCAATTTTGTTGTGTTGTAAGGTTTCTTATTGAAAAGTGAATATCTATATATGTATGTCTTTATAGCTTGGTGCTTATTTGTGGCGGTTATTCTAGAATTGCATACTATATTGTACTGTAAAAAAATTTTGACTGCCATGATGTGCAATATTTTTGTAGTGTAAGGTATATGTGTAGAATTTGATATTAGAATTTAATATTCATGGTTGGTTGGTTGGTTGGTTGGTTGAATTTTTTAATGGCGCACCAGCACTATGAGGCTATTTAGCGCCATACAAATGTTACATCTTTCATGATTTAAAAGTGGTAAAAGGTTTCGTATCGACCAGTGATACGAAACCAAACAGTTCAAAGTAAATCAATACAACGGTAACCATGATAAATAAATAAAGTTTCCCGATCAACGGGGAGTGCAAATGATGTATGACAATGAAAACATATGAAAGGTAATTAAAATCTAACGACGGTATATATAGCACATAAAACTGTTCAAGGTGATAGCATACAAGCTATAGCTTATGATAAATATTTACTTCCTTCAGGAAGTCTATAATATAAGAAACGCTAACTGTATCAAAGAGCTCCCTAATGTCATGTACATTGTAATAATGATTACGCGTAGGTTGGAGGTCGAAACACTCCAACATAAAGTGCTTAACGGTGAATGGTTCATTGCAAGCTACGCACTCTGGTGGGTCTTCTCCTTTTAGTATATAGGAGTGGGTTAAATAAGTATGGCCGATTCGAATTCTTGCAATGACTACCTCCTCCCTACGGGCGGCTCTGTAGGAAGGAGTCCATTCTCCTAGGGTTGGCTTGATGGCATGAAGTTTGTTATTCACGGCATCATTCCATGATGCCTGCCATTTCTGACGTAGACATTCTTTGATACTACGTTTAAAATCAGTATACGGTGTTTTAAAATCAGATGGTTCCAGTGATAGGGCCATTTTAGCAGCGCAGTCTGCTTTGTCATTACCTTTAATTCCAATATGGCTGGGTAACCAACGGTATACTATATTGTGGGAGGTACTCAGCTCAGTATGTTCGAGGATAATATTGGCTAATAATGGATTCTCCAGTTTTCTATTACGTAGTGACTGAAGTACTGATAGTGAATCGGAGAAGATGATGCTGTTTAAAATACGCTTGCTCCCAATATATTGCAATGCAAGGTCTATTGCTCTGATTTCGGCTGAGAAAAATGATGTACCATTTGGCAAGCGAACTTTTGTTGTGTGTTTTCCACTAACGAAGGCTGCAGCAGCCTTTTCCTCATCATTTGATCCATCAGTATATATTCTTGTCTAATTTTCAAATTGGGTGAGGAGTTCACGGTAAGAGTTGTGGAAGATGGAAGGGTTTGTCTCCGATTTTTTTCCATCATGTAACGTGAAAAGTACTTTTGGTTGTTGAAGTAGCCAGGGAGGTGTTTTGGAGACGGACGTTTTCTGAATTTTTGAAAGATGAATTTTGGTACTGTCAAGGGATGGTGATATTCTAATGCCAAAGGTAGGTATGACGTTTGGTTTATTGTCATATAAGGTTTTATATTTGGGTTCAAAAACAGCCGAAAAAGCAGGGTTCAGAGGGTTTGATCTTAATTTGACAGCATACTGTGCGGAAAGCATTTCTCTATGTTGTGATAAAGGGGGTTTGTTCGCTTCAACAAGTAGGCTTTCACACGGGGATGTCTTAAATGCTCCCAGAGCAAGTCTTATTCCCTGATGATGAATTGGGTCAAGAATCTTTAAACAGGACATCCTAGCTGAACCATAGACAACACAACCATAGTCTAGTTTCGAGCAAATAAATGTTCTGTATAAACTGAGTATGACTTTCCTATCAGCACCCCAGTCAGTGTGCGCTACTACTTTAAGTAAATCTAGAGATTTCAAGCATTTAGCTTTCAAATTCTTCAGGTGTGGAATAAAAGTCAGTTTTCTGTCGAAGATAATACCTAAGAATTTTGCTTCCTCAACAACTGGAATAGGTGTTCCGTCCAGCGTGAGTTTAGGTCCATCGTGATGTCTTCGTAACTGACAGAAATGCATACATACAGTTTTTGATTTCGAGAATTTGAAACCGTTAGTATTGGCCCAATTTTGAATCTTGCTGATATTTTGCTGTAATTGTCTTTCAATTGTATGCATGTGCTTGGATCGGTAACATATTAAAAAGTCATCAACATACAGGGAGCAATCCACACCGGGAGTCAGACACTTGGTGATGCTATTAATTTTTATGTTGAAAAGCATCACCGATAAAAATACTGCCCTGGGGCACACCCATCTCTTGATCGTGCATATCAGAGAGGGTGGAGCCCACTCGTACCTTGAATTCCCTGTCTGAGAGGAAGTTTGATATGAACGAAGGCAGTCAGCCTTTTAGACCCAGATCGTGTAGGTCATTTAGTATTCCGTACTTCCACGTTGTGTCATAGGCCTTTTCCAAATCAAAGAAAACCGCTACTAAGTGTTCTTTCTTGATGAAAGCGTCGCGAATAAATGTTTCCAGTCTAACCAGATGATCATTGGTACTACGACCATAACGAAAGCCACTTTGGAAAGGAGATATTAAATTATTGGTTTCCAAATACCATACAAGCCGAGAATTGATCATTCGTTCCATTGTTTTGCAAACGCAGCTAGTTAATGATATAGGTCTATAGTTGCTAGGATCTGCGCTATCTTTGCCTGGTTTGGGAATTGGTATTACTGTTGCTTCTTTCCAAATTTTTGGTACATTACCAGTAGTCCATAAATCATTGAAGATTTCCAGAAGAACTGTTAAGGATGGTTCTGGAAGGTGTTTCAAAAACTAGTAATGTATATCGTCAGGCCCAGCGGATGTATCATGGGCCTTATTCAAAGATTCCATAAGCTCCGACAATGAAAACGGTTGGTTATAACTCTCTGAGTTATTCGATGTGAATTTCAACCGTGTTTTTTCTTTTTGAGCTTTTAATCTTCGGAAAGCTTCTGAATAATTAGACGATGAGGAATTTTTGGAGAAACAATCGGCAAGTACATTAGCTATTTCATGTTTGGTATTGAAATTGTTATTATTTAGCTTCAGATGTCGGAAAGAATTGTATTTTCCCTTCCCATTTATTTTGCGGATCGTGTCCAAAACTTTCTTTATTGAGGAACGAGAATTTAAAGTTGAAACATATTTTTTCCATGATGCTCGTTTACTTTCTTTAAGGGTGCGGCGAGCTTTGGCCTGAACAATACGGTACCGAGTTAAATTTTCGGGCGTTGGACAATTATTAAATTTTTTCAGTGCTTCTCGGCGTTGTCTAATGGCTTCTTTACATTCTTTAGTGAACCACGGTTTTTGGGTTCTTTTACAGTTCGGCGAGGACTTAGGAATGGATTCTTGTGCAATCTCAATTAAGACAGATGTAAATTGTCGAATGGGATCATTATCGTTTAGGACGATATTTCTGTTAAGTCGAGCTGTACAAAGTGTTTCAAATTTGGCCCAGTCAGCTTTCTTTAAATTCCACTGTGGAATCGTGTCATCAATTGTAACGTTGGTGTTCTTTAGAGAGATTGGAAAGTGATCACTGCTGTGAAGGTCATCAGCGACCTTCCAATTATAATCCAAAAGTAGTGAAGGAGAACAAATTGTTAAGTCAATACATGTGTATGTACCAGTTCCTGGGTGCAAGTACGTCGGAGACTTGGTATTAAATAGACACAAGTCGTGTCTAGTAATAAAATCTTCAACCTTTTTGCCCCTGTCGCTTATGTAATTTGATCCCCATAAAATATTATGGGCATTAAAATCACCGAGTAAAACAAATGGCGCGGGAAGTTGTTAAGCAAGCGTGTCTAATTCATTTGGTAATAAGTTGGTGTTTGGTGGTATGTAAATAGAACAAAATGTAATCACTCGATGTAGAGTGACACTCACAGCAATAGCTTGCAAATTTGTGTTTAAAGGGATGACGCTATGTGGGGCTCTATTGTTCACAGCAATAGAAACCCCTCCTGAGGCCCTGTCAACGTTCTGTAAGTAGGTGTTAAACAGGGAGTAGTTTTTAAGTGTGATGTTGTCCGTATCTTTTAAAAAGGTTTCCTGAAGACATATTATTGCAGGATCATATTCGTTTAAAAGCAGATGAATTTCATTGTAATTGGTTCTAAGTCCTCGACAGTTCCATTGTATGATGGTATTCTTCATTTAAGATTAGAGTGGAGATTTTGGAGCTAGGTTAGACTTTTTGCGGAGACAGTCTGTATGATTATTTCTACGGAGGAAGTACGGGGGCGATTTTTTTGTTAGGTTTGGAGCTACTTTGAGGACACGGCTCAGTATCTTCTGCATCCATGCTCTCAATGTCCCCAAACCTGTTATAGAGTTTGATGGGGTCATCTGACCCCTTTTGCTGCCTATTTCTGTGAGATCTATTTTTACTCTTTGGTGACTTCAGTGGTGGGGTATTATTGAATGTTGTTTGGGTAGATGCCGTGGTTTTTTGTGCTTGGTAATGGGGGGTGTTGGTATTTGATGTTGACTTGGGTGCATCTGTCTGCGTTTGAGCGTCCTTCGTTGCCTTGGGATTGTTCTTCACTACAGTGGAGAAGGATGGGCCAGGAAGAGATGTTTTTGCCTGTACAAGCTTTCTGGCCTCTGGATAGGGAATGTTAGCTGTATATTTTACCCTCTGTATTTCCTTCTCCTGTTTCCAGGTATCACAATCCTTGGAATTGGCGTGGTGCTCCTTTCCGCAGTTGACACAATGCGGAGTGGCTCTACACTCAGATTCCTGGTGAGAATGATCTCCGCATCGGCCACATATTTGGCTTTTTGAGCATCGGTCTTCATGATGACCATATTTCTGACACTTATAACATCGATGTGGATTTGGGATGTAGACATCAACCTTCACTTGCAGAAAGCCAACTTTGACCACTCTGGGTACTGTTGGCTTGTTGAATGTGAGTATAATGGTGTTGGTGTCCTGCAGGTTGTTGTTACGCTTAATACGTATTCTACGGACTGCAGTGACACCTTCGTTTTTCATCCCTTCAATGATATCCGTGTCGCTGACTCCAGCCAAGTCATGACAGCGAATCACGCCTTTGGATGAATTGAGTGTTGTGTGGGCGAACGAGGTCACTGGAATATCGAAAAAGGTTCTCATTTTCTTGAGGTTTTCTGTTTGACCTCGTCACTCACACTCGACAAGTAGGCAGCCCGAATTTAACTTTTTAACACCTTTTGGTGTTCCAATCAATCCCATAATTGTCTTCTCGATCACAAACGGAGAGAGTACATTAAGCGGTTTTGTGGCATCTTTAGACTGTATAACCATGAAGCGTGGAAATGAATCCACACCACATGGTTCGTCATCTGAGTCAGATCCAGTTTTGGTAAGTTTGAGTTGGTTTTCTTTTTAATTATCCATGTTGGTGGATTTAAAATTCAGCACCGTGCTCCCCGCCCACCAAGGAGCCCAACAAGGGGACACTTTTCAAGTGCCAGGGATACACAGATGTTATACTCAGTAGGTAAATTCACCACCTGATTCATCCCATAAGACATACTCAGTCGGTAAAATTACCTCCCAATTGACCCGTTGAGCCACCGTCTTCAAGGAAGTCTTCTAAGACTTGGAAAAGGGAAATTTAAAGGGATAGAATGTAAGGGCAACGGTGGTATCAAGAGAGATACAACGAGAAGGATAAAGAAAGTGAGCGAGTAAATAAAGACCTCCTAGGGCTCGGTGTGACCAGCCGATTTGTCGAGACCAGGCCCATCCCGACCACCCATTTAGAAGAAGTAGAGGCCAAAGTAGTGTATTGCATCGGAAAGCCTCTGCTCAACTACCAGGATCCTTTCCTCCTCCGACACGGGTCGCAACCCACGGCAAACGGGTTGCCTCTACTTAGTCGCCTCTTACGACACGTAGCGAGGCCAATTCTACAACCCCGGACCCGCAGGGGGATAATATTCATGTATTCACTAATTGTTGTTATTGTTAATAGATTTATAAATCTGAAATTGCATTAGTGTTATTTTGTCTTTTGTTGCTAATGTCCGCCATGAAAGATAATGCAAGGCTCTCGCCGTGACCCCTTTTCTAAATAAGGCTTGCCTTACCATATTTGGATATTCTACGCTATGTTATTAATTGTTGAATAGTGGAAACCAGTTTTTGTTGAGAAAAGTCAAAGTCAGTGACTTTCCAAATCCAGTGGGTAGCAGAACAAACACATCTTTTTTATCAATCAAGTGGCGATTAATGGCTTCTTGGTGGAATTTCAAAGTCACCGATAAACCATATTTACTTTGAACGTGCAGAATTTCTAACTCAAACCGCGCCATAGTTTTACTACCATCTGTTTACATTTCAAAATAAGGCCTCAATGTCCTTATATGGCACAAAAACAATCAAGGCTGCGAACGGAAGTAGTCATTATTTGAACTAATATGGTGGACGATCTAAGCGAAAATATCGGATAAGAAAGGTAAACGAGATTTTACAACTATTTCTACAATGATTTGCAATAATTCCGGTATTAAATAAGAGGATTACTCAATTTATTTCATTATATGCAAGGAACATGTTCAAAATTGTTATATTAGGTTTAAAAAAGTGCCAGGTGTGAATCACACCCGGCTTGCTTCACTGACACACATAGGCTCATGTTAGTACCCCGTCAACGAGGTAGGAGTAGGGGTACTAATATTAGTACTAGGCTACTACTTTTAGTACATACTAGCAATTAGTAATTGATACATGAATGGGTCTTTTTGGGTATGGCCTTTCTGGACCGGGCCTTTTTAGCACTAGTCCGTATTGGTCGTGGGCCTTTTTAGTACCGGTCCGTTTTGACCCTGATCCGCAAAATTAAATGGAGTGGAAGCGAGTGTCAAGATCAAATGAAGCCGACGCATTGAATGTATCACTTCATTTGCAATAACAGGCCAGTTTTCTTCCGAGAAAAAACCCCAAAACAAAACAACAAACAAATGCAAAACAAAAACAAAACGGGACAGGGAAAAAAACAAAACAAATACAATCTGATTTACATCCCAAAGACATACCTACCCGTTTCTGAGCCCGCTTTGATAGCTGTACTGTCTCCACGTCTGCCCCACCTTTGTTTTTTGGCTCAGTTATGAGAGACATTTTGCTTAAAGAACTAACTGACTTTACTAAGAATCTAAACAGATGAATTCGTGTCTCTCTGACTATCAGTTGGTATCCTAGGATATTACTACCCAGTCGAATTGATGTTCCTAACCAACACCACAGCATGTGTAAAGTTAGATTTCTAATATAAGTCGCGTGTTGTTAGCATTCGGACCACCACTGCTAAATCTATGAAACAAAACTAAGCCCCAGACGCGATGGGCGTAGTAATTTCAGAGAAGAATACAGTCGTAGCATCTCGGTTAACCCTACAGTCAATCCAATAATAGAAATAGCCGAAGTAATCGAATAGATTGGGTTTCGTTTGCGGTGAAGAAATTTGCAACAGACAAAATGTATAATTTTTCTGTTTAAAAAAAAAATATTGCGCCGACAAAGTTTTGTTTCGCAGAAATAGCCGATGTAGCTGGGCATATTTTTTCCCCCGAAGATTGCTGGATTTAAATTGTTGTAACTGGTCTATACAGCAAAGTAACATAATCAAGAACACAATTACGCCAAATTGAAATGCAGAAAATAATATGTATTTGTCGAAAGTAATATGAAAGTGCACGTTCCATACTGTTTGATGAATTTTGATAATGAAATAAAAGAAATATGGAACGCTTCACGAATTTGCGTATCATCTTTGCGAGAAAAAAAATCATTGGGATTTACCACGATTTCCCTTTGTTTTGAACAGGTGAGTGGATTTATTTAGTAGAAATGTTTGATTTCATTTATGGTTTGGAGAGATTTATTCACGAAAATTAGCATTTACGAAGATAGTAGGAATCTAGGTCAAATCTCCTGTAGCAATTTATAATGTATACTGTAATACAGAAGGGCCTAGAGTCAATATCGTCGGGTTACTATAAACATCGAACTACCCTTAAAAAGAAAAAAAAACGAAATACAGACCGAAATACACACGTATTTACATGTTATCTGTGTATATATCGGCGTACACACATGAATTACAGGTATGATCAACAGAGAATCTTAGTAATACATACACAGAATGAAAGTGAAAAGAATCAAAAGTACTCGCCGACATTACATTATATATTTACTTTAACTTTTAATGATACAGTATTTAATAAATAAATAGCATTTAAGTTAATTGTTGTTTAAAAGGTTTCCCAATATTTGGCAATATTGAAACGTACCTATAAACTACTTTTGTTAATATGACAGTTGATTGTAAGGATGTTAAGAAAGTCATCATGGAAATATGTGAACGGGCAATATTCATAAAGGATTCGGAATTGATGAGATCGTTTAATGTCCAAAGACACGAACATAAGTAAACTGGTTTTGAAGTTGAATGTTGAATTCATTAGACCGAATGTTGGATTCGCAAAAGACTACGATGCAGACAAGGTGCATTTTAAAGAGAAAGAACTTTTTTTTTTTTAATGAAAGTGTTGACTTCTTTGCGAAAATAATAAGTGTTTCTATGATAAATAATAATTCAACAGACTGTCATTAACCATTTTGGTTTTCATTGATATATTCCAATAAATCCAACCGATAACAATCATCTGACTGATTCACATTATATACACCACAGCCTGTTGATGACGAAATCTCTAGAGAAGTATTTTCAATTATCAGGTTTGGATCTTTTTAGCAGTATGTATCACAGCTCATACATTAATCTTTAGTTTCGTTTGTATTTGTTTGAATAATAATTAAAAGCAAACTAAACATTGAATTAAATTTATACGAATTATTTACTCTTTACTTGACTGGATAGGTATGAAAAACGTCGAATCTAAGTACATACACAGAATGAAAGTGACAATTAGCAAAGTACCAAAAGTATCCAAGATAGTATATGCAAGAGGGAGAGAGAGATTAAGGGTGTGATTGTAACAAACCAGGATATATATTGATTGACAAAGACAACTCAGGAAAGCATTTATGCAAAGAAAAACATTCTTTGGCAAAATGTAATAATTAAAATTAATTACATACATAAAGTAACAGATTTCAATGAATAAATACTTTGAGCACACAGATGAATTAATTAATCCATTAGTATTAAAGATTCTGTTCCTTTTAAAAATTGGTTGGTTGGTTGAATTTTTACGGCGCACCAGCACTATGAGGCTATTTAGCGCCATACAAAAGGTTATATCTTTCATCATTTAAAAGTGGTAAAAGGTTTCGTATCGACCAGCGATACGAAACCAAACAGTTGAAGGTAAAACGATAAAATGGTAATGGTTATAAATAAATAAAGTTTCCCGATCAACGGGGAGTGCAAATGATGTATGACAACGAAAACAGATGAAAGGTAATTAAAATCTAGCGATGGTATATATAGCACATAAAACTGTTTAAGGTGATAGCATAAAAGCTGTAACTTATGATAAATATTTACTTCCTTCAGGAAGTCTATAATATAAGAAATGCTAACTGTATCAAAGAGCTCCCTAATGTCATGCACATTGTAATAATGATTACGCGTAGGTTGGAGGTCGAAACACTCCAACATAAAGTGCTTAACAGTGAATGGTTCATTGCAAGATATGCACTCTGGTGGGTCTTCTCCTTTTAGTATATAGGAGTGGGTTAAATAAGTATGACCAATTCGAATTCTTGCAATGACTACCTCCTCCCTACGGACGGCTCTGTAGGAAGGAGTCCATTCTCCTAGGGTTGGCTTGATGGCATGAAGTTTGTTATTTACGGCATCATTCCATGATGCCTGCCATTTCTGACGTAAACAGTCTTTGATACTACGTTTAAAATCAGTATACGGTGTACTAAAATCAGATGGTTCTAGTGATAGGGCCATTTTAGCAGCGCAGTCTGCTTTGTCATTTCCTTTAATTCCAATATGGCTGGGTAACCAACACTATACTATATTGTGGGAGGTACTCAGCTCAGTATGTTTAAGAGGAACATTAGCTAACAATGGATTCTCCAGTTTTCTATTATGTAGTGACTGAAGTACTGATAGTGAATCGGAGAAGATGATGCTATTCAAAATACGCTTGCTTTCAATATATTGCAATGCAAGGTCTATTGCTCTGATTTCGGCTGAAAAAATTGATGTACCATTTGGCAAACGAACTTTTGTTGTGTGTTTTCCACTAACGAAGGCTGCAGCAGCCTTTTCCTCATCTTTTGATCCATCAGTATATACTCTTGTATAATTTTCAAATTCGGTGAGGAGTTCATGGTAAGAGTTGTGGAAGATGGAAGGGTTTGTCTCCGATTTTTTTCCATCGTGTAACGTGAAAAGTACCTTTGGTTGTTGAAGTAGCCAGGGAGGTGTTTCGGAGGCGGTCGTTTTCAGAATTTTTGAAAGTTCAATTTTGGCACTGTCAAGGCATGGTAATATTCTAATTCCAAAGGTAGGTGTGACCTTTGGTTTATTGTCATATAAGGTTTTATATTTGGGTTCAAAAACAGCCGAAAAAGCAGGGTTCAGAGGGTTTGAGCTTAATTTGACAGCATACTGTGCGGAAAGCATTTCTCTACGTTGTGATAAAGGGGGTTCGTTCGCTTCAACGAGTAGGCTTTCACACGGTGATGTCTTAAATGCTCCCAAGGCAAGACTTATTCCCTGATGATGAATTGGGTCTAGCATCTTTAAATAGGACTTCCTAGCTGAACCATAGACAACGCAACCATAGTCTAGTTTCGAGCAAATAAATGTTCTGTATAAACTGAGTATGACTTTCCTATCAGCACCCCAGTCAGTGTGCGCTACTACTTTAAGTAAATCTAGAGATTTCAAGCATTTAGCTTTCAAATTCTTCAGGTGTGGAATAAAAGTCAGTTTTCTGTCAAAGACAATACCTAAAATTTTGCTTCCTCAACAACTGGAATAGGTGTTCCGTCCAGCGTGAGTTTAGGTCCATCGTGATGTCTTCGTAACTGACAGAAATGCATACATACAGTTTTTGATTTCGAGAATTTGAAACCGTTAGTATTGGCCCAATTTTGAATCTTGTTGATATTTTGCTGTAATTGTCTTTCAATTGTATGCATGTGCTTGGATCGGTAACATATTTAAAAGTCATCAACATATAGGGAGCAATCCACACCGGGAGTCAGACACTTGGTGATGCTATTAATTTTTATGTTGAAAAGCGTCACCGGTAAAATACTGCCCTGGGGCACACCCATCTCTTGATCGTGCATATCAGAGAGGGTGGAGCCCACTCGTACCTTGAATTCCCTGTCTGAGAGGAAGTTTGATATGAACGAGGGCAGTCGGCATTGTAGACCCAGATCGTGTAGGTCATTTTAGTATTCCGTACTTCCACGTTGTGTCATAGGCCTTTTCCAAATCAAAGAAAACCGCTACTAAGTGTTCTTTCTTGATGAAAGCGTCGCGAATAAATGTTTCCAGTCTAACCCGATGATCATTGGTACTACGACCATAACGAAAGCCACTTTGGAAAAGAGATATTAAATTGTTGGTTTCCAAATACCATACAAGCCGAGAATTGATCATTCGTTCCATTGTTTTGCAAACGCAGCTAGTTAATGATATAGGTCTATAGTTGCTAGGATCTGCGCTATCTTTGCCTGGTTTGGGGATTGGTATTACTGTTGCTTCTTTCCAAATTTTTGGTACATTACCAGTAATCCATAAATCATTGAAGATTTCCAGAAGAATTGTTAAGGATGGTTCTGGAAGGTGTTTCAAAAACTGGTAATGTATATCGTCAGGCCCAGCAGATGTATCATGGGCCTTATTCAAAGATTCCATAAGCTCCGACAATGAAAACGGTTGGTTATAACTCTCTGAGTTATTCGATGTGAATTTCAGCCGTGTTTTTTCTTTTTGAGCTTTCAATCTTCGGAAAGCTTCTGAATAATTGGACGATGAGGAATTTTTGGAGAAACAATCAGCAAGTACATTAGCTATTTCATGTTTGGTATTGAAATTGTTATTATTTAGCTTCAGATGTCGGAAAGAAATGTATTTTCCCTTTCCATTTATTTTGCGGATTGTGTCCCAAACTTTCTTTATCGAGGAACGAGAGTTTAAAGTTGAAACATATTTTTCCATGATGCTCGTTTACTTTCTTTAATGGTGCGGCGAGCTTTGGCCCGAACAATACGGTACTGAGTTAAGTTTTCGGGCGTTGGACGATTATTAAATTTTTTCAGTGCTTCTCGGCGTTGTCTAATGGCTTCTTTACATTCTTTAGTGAACCACGGTTTTTGGGTTCCTTTACAATTCGGCGAGGACTTAGGAATAGATTCTTCTGCAATCTCAAGTAAGACGGATGTAAATTGTCGAATAGGATCAATATCGTTTAAGACGGTATTCCTGTTAAGTCTAGCTGTACAAAGTGTTTCAAATTTGGCCCAGACAACTTTCTTTAGATTCCACTGTGGAATCGTGTCATTAATTGTAACGTTGGTGTTCTTAAGAGAGATTGGATGATTGATTGATTGATTGAATTTTTTACGGCGCACCAGCACTATGAGGCTATTTAGCGCCATGCAAAAGGTTATATCCTTCATTATTACAAAGTGGTAAAAGATTACGTATCGACCAGCGATACGAAACCAAACAGTTGAATGTAAAACGATAAAATGGTAACGGTGATAAATAAAGTTTCCCGATCAACGGGGAGTGCAAATGATGTATGACAACGAAAACAGATGAAAGGTAATTAAAATCTAACGACGGTATATATAGCACATAAAACTGTTCAAGGTGATAGCATACAAGCTATAACTTATGATAAATATTTACTTCCTTCAGGAAGTCTATAATATAAGAAATGCTAACTGTATCAAGGAGTTCCCTAATGTCATGCACATTGTAATAATGATTACGCGTAGGTTGGAGGTCGAAACACTCCAACATAAAGTGCTTAACAGTGAATGGTTCATTGCAAGATATGCACTCTGGTGGGTCTTCTCCTTTTAGTATATAGGAGTGGGTTAAATAAGTATGGCCGATTCGAATTCTTGCAATGACTACCTCCTCCTTACGGACGGCTCTGTAGGAAGGAGTCCATTCTCCTAGGGTTGGCTTGATGGCATGAAGTTTGTTATTCACGGCATCATTCCATTATGCCTGCCATTTCTGACGTAAACAGTCTTTGATACTACGTTTAAAATCAGTATACGGTGTTTTAAAATCAGATGGTTCTAGTGATAGGGCCATTTTAGCAGCGCAGTCTGCTTTATCATTACCTTTAATTCCAATATGGCTGGGTAACCAACAGTATACTATATTGTGGGAGGTACTCAGCTCAGTATGTTTAAGGAGAACATTAGCTAATAATGGATTCCCCAGTTTTCTATTATGTAGTGACTGAAGTACTGATAGTGAATCGGAGAAGATGATGCTATTTAAAATACGCTTGCTTTCAATATATTGCAATGCAAGGTCTATTGCTCTGATTTCGGCTGAAAAAATTCATGTACCATTTGGCAAGCGAACGTTTGTTGTGTGTTTTCCACTAACGAAGGCTGCAGCAGCCTTTTCCTCATCTTTTGATCCATCAGTATATATTCTTGTATAATTTTCAAATTGGGCGATTAGTTCATGGTAAGAGTTGTGGAAGATGGAAGGGTTTGTCTCCGATTTTTTTCCATCGTGTAACGTGAAAAGTACCTTTGGTTGTTGAAGTAGCCAGGGAGGTGTTTCAGAGACGGTCGTTTTCAGAATTTTTGAAAGTTCAATTTTGGCACTGTCAAGGCATGGTAATATTCTAATGCCAAAGGTAGGTGTGACGTTTGGTTTATTGTCATATAAGGTTTTATATTTGGGTTCAAAAACAGCCGAAAAAGCAGGGTTCAGAGGGTTTGAGCTTAATTTGACAGCATACTGTGCGGAAAGCATTTCTCTACGTTGTGATAAAGGTGGTTCGTTCGCTTCAACGAATAGGCTTTCACACGGGGATGTCTTAAATGCTCCCAAGGCAAGTCTTATTCCCTGATGATGAATTGGGTCTAGCATCTTCAAATAGGACATCCTAGCTGAACCATAGACAACGCAACCATAGTCTAGTTTCGAGCGAATAAGTGTTCTGTATAAACTGAGTATGACTTTCCTATCAGCACCCCAGTTTAAGACGGTATTCCTGTTAAGTCTAGCTGTACAAAGTGTTTAAAACTTGCCCCAGTCAGCTTTCTTTAAATTCCACTGTGGAATCGTGTCATCAATTGTAACGTTGGTGTTCTTAAGAGAGATTGGAAAGTGATCACTGCTGTGAAGGTCATCAGCGACCTTCCAATTATAATCCAAAAGTAGTGAAGGAGAACAAATTGTCAAATCGATACAAGTGTATGTACCAGTTCCTGGGTGCAAGTACGTCGGAGATTTGGTATTAAATAGACACAAGTCGTGTCTAGTAATAAAATCTTCAACCTTTTTGCCCCTGTCGCTTATGTAATTTGATCCCCATAGAATATTATGGGCATTAAAATCACCGAGTAAAATCTGTCTGCGTTTGAGCGTCCTTCGTTGCCTTGGGATTGTTCTTCACTACAGTGGAGAAGGATGGGCCAGGAAGAGATGTTTTTGCCTGTACAAGCTTTCTTGTCTCTGGATAGGGAATGTTGGATGTGTATTTAACCCTCTGTATTTGCTTCTCCTGTTTCCAGGTATCACAATCCTTGGACTTGACGTGCTGCTCCTTTCCACAGTTGACACAATGCGGAGTTGCTCTACACTCAGCTTCCTGGTGAGAATGATCTCCGCATCGGCCACATATTTGGCTTTTTGAGCATCGGTCTTCATGATGGCGATATCTTTGACATTTATAGCATCGAAGTGGGTTTGGAATATATACATCAACCTTCACTTGCAAAAAGCCAACTTTGACCACTCTGGATGCTATTGGTTTATTGAAGGTGAGTATAATGGTGTTGGTGTCCTGCAGGTTATTGTTACGTTTGATACGTATTCTACGAACTGCAGTGACACCTTCATTTTTCATCCCTTCAATGATATTTGTGTCGCTGACTCCAGCCAAGTCTCGACAACGAATGACGCCTTTGGATGTATTGAGTGTTGTGTGAGCAAACGATGAGACTGGAATATCGAAGAATGTTTTTATTTTCTTGATGTTTTGCATTTGACTACGTCGTTCACATTCTACAAACAGGCATCCCGTTTTCAGCTTTTTGACGCTTTTTGGTGTACCGATCATTCCCGTTATTGTTTTTTCAATTATAAAGGGAGAGAGTGCACTAATCGGTTTTGTGGCATCATTTGATTGTATAACCATGAAGCGTGGGAATGACTCCACACTGCATGGTTCTTCTTCCGAGTCAGATATTGGTTTCGACCTTTTGTTTTGATTTTTTTTTGAATTTTCCATTTTTGGTTTTGAAAGACTTCAACACCTGTGCTCCCCACCCACCATGGAGCCCAACAAGGGGACACTTTTCAAGTGCCAGGGATACACAGGAGTTATACTCAGTCGGTAAAATTACCTCCCGATTGACCCGTTAAGCCACCGCCTTCTAGGAAGTCTTCTAAGACATAGGAAAGGGAAAGTTAAAGGGATAGAATGTATGGGCAACGGTAGTATCAAGAGAGATACAAGAAGAAAGATAAAGGAAGTAAGCGAGTAAATAAAGACCTCCTAGGGCTCGGCGTGACCAGCCGATTTGTCGAGACCAGGCCCATCCCGACCACCCGTCTAGAAGAAGTAGAGGCCAAAGTAGTGTGTTGCATTGGAAAGCCTCTGCTCAACTACCAGGATCCTTTCCTCCTCCGACACGGGTCGCAACCCACGGCAAACGGGTTGCCTCTACTTAGTCGCCTCTTACGACACGTAGCGAGGCACGGCGGGCCAATTCTACAACCCCGGACCCGCAGGGGGATTATTTATTAATAGATACACATATATGTATGTATGTATGTATGTATGTATGTATATATATATATATATATATATATATATATATATATATATATATATATATATATATATATATATATGCAAGTACATGTTGTTATGTATATTCAATTTATATTATGTGCTTGACGTTTTCCTCTGATTTAGGGTTGTGGATGGAATTTCTGCATCCCTGACTTTTATTATGATTCCAAGTTGTAAAGAAGCAGCAGGGAGGGTGAACAGACAACTTTGTACAGACCGTTATTTTACAAAAATAAAGGTTCCTACAGGGGCTGAAAAATAATGTCAATAACGCTAAACCAAATCTCCTAACTTTTATTATTACCATATAGTTTGAAAAACGAATAATAAATAGTTCGGTTTAGCTCATTTTTGTTATTTTATTTTTGACTTTTTGTTTTTTATGTTATAAGGTGTTTAGTTTACTCGGCGGTCACTCAATTTTTGTCATTCACCCTTCCTGCTGCTGTAATTAAATAGTCAGTATAAATATTATTAATATGGTTGTCATCGGAGAACCTCATTCTGCTAGATTAGCACGAGAACGACTAGAAGCAATTAGAAAATATTTACCTGTTCGTGATGCTGTCAAGCAACAATTACAAGAACGACAAGAATCTCATGTTGAATTTGAGGAGGATACAAAACAATTATTTAAACCTATTACTGAGACCACTAAAGGTATTCAACCTGTGTTAGAGAAAACCGCTGAGGAAACTGGAAAAATAGCAAAAAGAACAAAACAGACAAAAAAGATTCTTAGAGAACTTCCAGCCGAAATAGCTGCTGCGATGCCAGTCCCGGAAATACCTGAAGATGCAGACCAGGTAGAAGAAGGTGCTGAAGCACTAGTTCCTGAACCAAAATCAGCAGTTAAATTGATAGATAAATTTAATGAAGAAACTGTTAAGGTAATTAAAAAACTTAACATACAAAAATTAGCTGAATTTGCTTTGAGTAGTTTTAGTCGAAGAGGTAAATTAATGAAATCTGAATACGCTAAAGATATTAGAAATCGTGAACAATGGCAAAAATCATTATATCGCATACATATGAATGTTGAACAAACTAGAGTTGATGATCCATTATATCAGGATTATGTTAGTGAAATTAATAAATTAATCAAATTAGAAAATGAGAAAAAACAAAGTAAAAAACCTTCAAAACAAACAACACCAAAACCATCTGAGCAATTATATCGTGATTATCCAGGATCATCAAAATCACAAATACCAGTTCTATCTCCTACACCAAAGAAAACAACATCATCGAAACCAAGTGAAGAGGAAGAAGAAGAATTTCAAGACGCTCCCGGTGTAATTGGAAGTGGTTTAGGAAGTGGTCTTATTACTTGTCCCAATAATATCCTTGCTGATGTCGATCGATTAGAAATTCTCATCGGAGGAAAACGAGCTGGTAATAATTCCCCAGAAATTATTAATGAAGCAGCTGATATTTGCAGACGATTATTTACTGGTGGTATCATGGACGTTGATGTTTATCAGTCTCTTATTAATGAAATTGCCGATGACTACTACAGCGACTGAGTATGTAATTAAATACAATTACTATAATAAAATGATCGTACATAGTACTCAACGTGGACCAACTATGGTCAGGGTGATAAATTCACGATTACCAGTATATAAAACGACATACGGAAATGGACTAGGTGATGTTGTTCAGGGTCTATTTAGAAGGATAGCCCCAAAAGCAATACCGATTGCAAAGCAACTGGGAATGAAAGCTATTGATGTTGTTCGTGAAAAAGGTATTGGTGCTGTTGGTAATCTCGCTGGTAAAGCATTTTCATCGATTAAAGATAGATTAACACAATTAATACGCAGACCTGCGGTCCGACCTCAACCAGTAAAATTACCTAGTACAGAAGTAATGCCTGCAAATGTCAGTAAAATAATAAATCAAGTTGCTAATCAAAAACTAGCAGAGTTGGTTGATGTGCCTTTATCAGAAAAAGAAAAAAATATAACCGCTAGTCTGATAGCAGGAAGTGGTCTCACTTCCCGAAGTGGTCTCACTTCCCGAAGTAATCTTCGTTTTAGGCGATAATAAATATAATAAAGATGTTTAAACGTATATCTGATTCCGCATTTGACATGGACGCACCAGTACTTAAAGATGAGTCTGTGCGTGATTATCAATATTATTCTTACGACGCACGAATTCCAGATCAGCGTGGACGAATTGAATTACAGGTTCAGGATACAAGTAGATATTTCTTACCCGCTGAGGCTTTTATTGAAGTCGAAGGCGAAATTTTAAATATTGCTAATCCTGCAGCACCAGCAGCATATGGAGACGATGTTAATGTCGGTTTTGTTAATAATGGTATTATGGCGTTATTTGATAGTGCTACGTACATGATTGATGGTAAAAATATTGAATCAATTCAGAAAGATGTTGATGTTGCAACAACAATACTTGGTCTTGCTAGATATAGTGATGATTATTCAAGATCAACTGGTCCATCAATGATGTTTGCAAAGGATACAACTGATTCTCCAGAGTATCGACAATATGAAATAGGACGACCAAGAAATTTTGCTAGAAACGCCGATGCGGATGTACAAAGTATGATTATTAATGTAGATCCAGATTTTAATTTAGGATTTAGATCACGTCGAGCAATGTTGCGTGGTGGAAGAAGAGCATTTTCATGTGTGATTCCACTATCACATATATTTGGATTTTGTAGAAATGTCAGAAAAGTCATTTTCGGAGCTAAGCATACAGTTGTACTTGTACGAAAAGCAACTGACAATGATGCAATATGGCGATCCGCTGGTGATGCTGGTAGAGTAATTCTGACAAAACTTTCATTGTGGATGCCAGTAATGACTCCATCAATAACTGAAGAAAATCGTCTACTCTCCTTTATGAATCAAGGTGGTAAATCAGTATTATCGCGGTTAACAATGACCACAGATGCTATCCAGAGTAATATTAATGGTTTATTTACATGGCAAATAGCATCACAACAAGGTGTTTCTGCACCACGATATATATTTATTGCATTTCAAGATGCTGCATGGGTGGATGATCAAACACGTAGTATTATGATATTTGATAATCTTGGTGTTTCCGAAGTTTCCTTAAGAATAAATGGACATCAAGAACCATCCGAGGATATTTTATTGAATTTCGGTCAAAATCATGTAGCACGTGTATATCACCGTCTAATGACGTTCATGGGACGTGATCAAAATGTTGATACTGGTTTACAAATATCACAATTGGATTTTACAACCTTATACCCAATTTATTATTTTTCGCTCGAACATTTAGATTTAACCAGACAATCTGTAGTCGATATACATTTTCGAGCTCATGTTAATAGAGATATTGGAGCTATTGCCAATTACCGAGCAATTGCTGTCATACTCAGCGATAAATCGATGTTACTTGAAGGTGCTGGTGGACGAATGAGAGTCGTTGATGCTCCAGTAGAAAACATGTAATTAGATTATTTATGAATATTATAATGTCGTATAATAATGTTAGTGTTAGTCTGACTCCTGGTCAGATTAAAAGGATACAATCAGCATCAAAAAATAATTGTGGATTAAAAATATTGCTAAAGAAAGACCAGATGAGCGGCTCAAATAAATTATCTCTTACAGAACGTCAGCTCGGGCATTTTAATGAAGCAAAAAAATCAAATAAAGGTATAAAACTTAATCTTTCTGCGGGTGCCATTAAAGATATAATTAAGACGGGTGGTATATTTCCACTTCTTGCTGCTATACCAGCATTAATAGCCGCTGCAGCTCCAGCTGTTGCAAAAGCAGCTGCATTAGGTGCTGTTGGAACTGCTGCTGGAATGGCATTAAAGAAAGCAACTGGACAAGGAATAAAACGAACACCAAAAAAAAAGGGGAGAGGTCTAAGCTTACCAGGGACCCCACACTGGTACGGAAAAGGCCTAAGATTACCAGGGACAATTTACTGATATCTCCTATGTCCAATTTTGATTTACTAGATGCTGCTAAAAAATTAAAAATAAAAAATTTTAGAGGAGTTTTCATGCGCGATCAATTACCAAAACAGCCAAACAATATTGAAACAGGTATTATTAATCTCGATAAAAATTCTGGTCCAGGCACGCATTGGGTCGGATATGCAATTGATCTACGTGGAATCATATGGACTAGCTCCACCAAAAGAATTCTTAAAGTATATTAGTTGCTATCAAAGTATTCCAATATGGTATTCAACATTACCTACACAAACATTAACCGATCCACCAATATGTGGTCGAGAAGTACTTAATGTACTTGATGCTATATCAAAATCAACAAAAACCACCCACAAAGTTGTACATGAATATACTACGACGTCATATTTAAACAGACATTAGTAAATATAATGGTGGATATTTATGGAAGATCTTCTCGTGGTAAAGGTCATCAGCAGGCTGATTTATCTAAGTATGCAACTCTTGATCAACTCAGAAATGAAATTGATGATTTATTAAATATAACCAGTGTGGATCAAAATGAAGTAGTTGTTTTTCAGGATAATCAGGGGCGATTAAAAACGAATAATATACAACTATCAGATGTTCTTATACGAGTTCCCACCGCGGCTGTTGATAATATAGTTACTTTCTCTGATCAGGGTAAAATACAAGATTCTGGTACATCACTCAGTAATTATATTAAGAAATCCGGCGATGTATTTACCGGAGACATTAATATGAATCAGAATAAAATCACTGACATTGGAAATCCAACCGCAGATGCAGACGCCGCAACAAAGAAATATGTTGGCGATCAAGAATCTAAGTACGTATTGACCAACCGCGGTATAATGCGTGCATTTCTCGACATGAATAATAATGGCATTAATAATCTTAGAACACCAGAATATAATTTTGATGCTGCGACGAAGAAATACGTTCATGATAAGGAAATTCCGATCAGGAATGAAGTAACCACACTAAAAACTAATTATGATAATCTTGCAGAAACTTTTGCTAAACATATAGAACTGTTCTTAAATTTCCGCAGAAATATAAATAAACTCTTTAAAGATTTTTTTGGTGATTCACCAACCGTTGACATAAAACTAGCCGACATTAACACGAAACTCAATGATATTGCCAGTGGAATACCTAATATTGTTCAAAAAACTAATCTGATTAAAATTCCACACGGACAAATTAAAAATATCGTATACACAGTAGCATCAGGATCATCAACATGGACACCACAAAATAAAAATATCAAATATACCGCAGAAGTCACTGATATTTACAGGCTGTCCGTATTTAGTGATGAAAGATTTGCTATAATTAACAGATATATATTGCGTCATTCAACTGATTCTCTCTCTGGAGTTGTATCTATATTGTTAAGAAAAGATGTTGAAGAAACATTTATACTGAGAATATATGATCAAGCAATAACCTCAGCAGTGTCTTATTGGTGGCATATGGAATTTGTGGCTGAAACACCGCAATTAGTCACTTAATATAACAATAATGGATCAACCTCAGTCTCGCATTGACGTTCAACTTTACAGATGCAATCAAGTATGTGAACGTCTGACTAAACTAAATAATTTTATCGACTATTATAACACGAAAATAAAAAAATACAAAAGACGTATAGTTGTCATCGATGTAGTTGTTTACTCGGTTTCTGCTGTTATTACTGGAACAGGATTATTATTATCAACATTGACGATGACAGCACCTACTATTATAACCATTATTGTTTCAGCATCAACGACTATTGCTGGTGTTCTAGGTATTATAACCAAAAAGATACATACTTGTACAAATGCTAAATTGCACGATTATATGATTAAATTACACACAGTGGTAGAGGCATGTTCTAAATTATCTTTGTATATTTCTTCGTGTGTTAGTGATGGTGAAATATCTGATACTGAATTCGCGATGATGATGAAAACTTATGATGATGCTTTTAAAGTGATCGCAAATGATTTTAATGAATTAAATAACAACAATAATAATAATGACAGACAGGGAATTACTTCAGCAGATCGTCACTAATACAACTCCGTCAAAAACTACGATGATATCGTTAAGTTCGACCAATCCTGAGTTTAGTGTCAATTTTCCAACCGCAATTCCTGCAAAAGAAATAGCATTAGCACAATTGCGAGTTTATTATAGCTGGCCCAATATTAGATCAAAACCATTTGGTGGACTACAGCCAAATAATTCATTAATATTTGCTAATAAGAATAAGCCTGATGGAACTCCTGATTGGCAAATAGTTGCTATTCCAACGGGCAGTTATCAAATAGAACAGATTAATGATGAGTTCCAGCGCAGAATTAAATCTATTACAGGAAAAGAATCAAAAATAGCAATTACTGTCTACGAACCAACACTATCTGCGGTTATTGAAATAAATTCCCCTGATTACTCCGTAGATATTTATCAAAGTTCGATTAGATCAGTATTAGGTTGGTCTGAATATCCACCGGTTTATCAAGGACCACCAGAACCACAGAGATCTGATTTTGTCATAGATGTTAAAAAATTTATAAAATCTCCAGAATATCGAACAGAAAAAAATGCTTATCCATGGCGACGATATTTTGGTGATGGAGTTATACATTATATAGATAAAACAGAAACCCATTTTACAAAAATAGTTGATGGTAAAAAAGGTAAAATAATAGTACTTGATGTTGATGAAATAAATTCATATGCTAGTACAATTAAGTCTGAACACGGACGTGTACTTAATTATCTAAGAAATTTATTTTCCAGCATTAGCACTTCTACAACGATGACTTAAAAAATCAAATAATTGAAGTAATACAACATTTGAATCAAGTTGCTTCAGACCTAGATTTCATGAATGATATTATTGTTAACAGAGAAAAAAAATTAGTGAACATAGCAGCAGATAAACGATATAAAGAGTTATATATAGTTAATGAAGACGGTCCACCTCGAGGTGTTAGACTAAATCTTCTGTTCACAACAATATTTCTAAAACATTTCGGAATTACGCGAGAACAACTATCAACATTTATAATTCCTGGATTTAACTCTGAAGAGCTAAAGAAATCAGTTAATGATCTTATTGATGAACAATTTAAAAGAATATGTGATTCATGGAAAAAATTAATACCTACACCAACTATTCTTAAATATAATAATGATCCACACGGTGGAGGTCGCCATATCTCACCTGGTATTGTTAATATAACAACAACAATTGCAGTCAATCTGGTATGTGACGTAATTGATGACAGTTATCAAGTAGATCTTTCAAAATCTAATCACCGCAGTGGCACTGCGGAACAAGGGTATATACTATATTCATTTAGCCCTAAAGACCCCCCCGGTTGGTTAATTGTGTCTGAACCAATTAACCCCGTGTACCTGCGAGTTCATAATCCATTTCTGACAAGAATAAATTTCAAACTCACTGACCAGGCAGGAAACATTTTGGATCTAAGACAAGAATCTCTTAATATTAATTTATATATACGCTCGTAGAACGTCTGATTAAATATTTCCTAATATAATAAGGGAAAAAATAATCTGATTCTGGCAGAAATCTGAAAATATTATTATTTTATTATTTTTTTCTGCTAGATTTCTGAAATCTATGAAAAATCTGTTAGATTTTCTGAAATTATTATTATTTTTCTGTGGAAATCTGTGAAAAATCTGTAAATATTATTATTTTATTATTTTTTCTGTGAAAATTCATCAGAAATTGAAATCCACCGGGTATAATTACCTGACTAAATCATGAAATTTACCAGAAATTGAAATCCGTCGGGTATAATTACACGACTAAATCATGAAATTTACCAGAAATTGAAATCTGCCGGGTATAATTACCCGACTGATTAACAAAATCTGTGGAAAATCTAACAGATTTTCTGAAAACTGTCAGAAAATATTATTATTATTATTATTATTTGTAGATTTTGTTAATTTAATCTATAACATTTGTAAATGAGGCCTGACAAAATCATGAAATCTGTGGAAAATCCGTTAGATTTTCAGAAATTATTATTAATATCATTATTTGTAGAAATCTGAAATCCGTTAGAAATTATTATTTTATTATTTTTTCTGTGGAAAATCTATTAGATTTTCTGAAATCTGTGGAAAATCTGTTAGATTTTCTGAAATTATTATTAATATTATTATTTGTAGAAATCTGAAATCTGTTAGATTTTCTGAAATCTGTTAGAAATTATTATTAATATTATTATTTGTAGAAATCTGAAATCTGTTAGATTTTCTGAAAACTGTCAGAAATTATTATTAATATTATTATTTGTAGAAATCTGAAATCTGTTAGATTTTCTGAAAACTGTCAGAAATTATTATTAATATTATTATTTGTAGAAATCTGAAATCTGTTAGATTTTCTTAAAACTGTCAGAAATTATTATTAATATTATTATTTGTAGAAATCTGAAATCTGTTAGAAATTATTATTTTATTATTTTTTCTGTGGAAAATATATTAGATTTTCTGAAATCTGCTAGATTTCTGAAATCTGACAGAAAATTAAAATTTATTGGGTATAATTGTCCGACTGAATCATGAAATTCATCAAAAAACTGTCAGAAATTATTAATATTATTATTATTTTATTATTTTTCTGTGAAAAATCTATTAGATTTTCTGAAATCTGCCATCTGAAATCTGAAATCTGTTATAAATTATTATTAATATTATTATTTTCTGTAGAAAATCTGCTAAATTTCTGAAATCTGTGGAAAATCTGTTAGATTTTCTGAAATTATTATTAATATTATTATTTTTCTGTGAAAAATCTATTAGATTTTCTGAAATCTGCCATCTGAAATCTGAAATCTGTTATAAATTATTATTAATATTATTATTTTCTGTAGAAAATCTGCTAGATTTCTGAAATCTGACAGAAAATTAAAATTTATTGGGTATAATTACCCGACTAAATCATGAAATTTACCAGAAATTGAAATCCGCCGGGTATAATAGGTACTCTGATTCATGACAAATTACAGATTTCCTTATCTGATGGGCAGTTTAATAATCAAAATCATTAAAATCTGATTTCTATGATTAAAGCAATTGTATATATAATAAAGCGAGATAACTCGGCTATCTCTCTCTGCGGAGTAAATTAAACGATTATTTCCCTTACTACTACGTTCGATTTACAGACAATAAATACTTCTTGTTTTTCGTTAATTATTTAATAAATTATTTCTTTTTCTGTAGGTGATTAGCTGTTAGTAAAGCATCAATTTGTAACAGAGATGAATATTGATGCATCTTTTAACTCTGATAATCTTAAATTCATGTCGGTTTATACGAGTGCGTAAAGTTATTTTTAGTTATAACATGTATTTGACCTTAACGAACGATAACTCTTACAAAAAATATAATGTGTGATTATTTTATACAGTATATATAAATAATGTTTGTAAATTAAGTAAATATACGTTACAGTTGTACAATAATTGTGATTTTATTCAGTATATTGGTCGTACGTAATTTGTCTGCTTATTCAGTGTTGGGTTAACTACATAATAATTTTAAAACGTCTATATGTATGAATCGGAAAATGGCTCAGTGGTATAGTTGTTGCAGCTATGATACTGACGACCGTGGTTCGATTCCTATGGCTGACGAGTGTTGACAGTATTCGGAACGATGCTATTTTATTTTAAAGAAATAATTATTATATATGAACCAAGAAAATATATATAATATTATTTCTGCTATTAAAAAATTAAAGCATAACGGAATAAATATATCTGATAATCTCGATCCTGAAAAAATATTATGCGATTCTGAAATATTAAAACAAAGAAAAACTGACAATAAATACACATTACCATCCAATTATAAATTTGTAAAATCAATTTATCAGTCTATGTTAGAATCCTTGGCAATGGTAAATGAAAAGCAGGTAAAACTATTTGCGCCTCTTGCACGTTCGATCGAAAATATTAGATCCGAACTATCTCGTGAATACGAGAAAAAGAAGATCGTAGATAATCGTGTAATTCAATTAAGAAAAATTATGTTATTTGATTCTGTCAAAAGTGAAAGTGAAACTGAGAGCAGCGACGGTGAAGGTAAAATATAAAATCGAATTATATACAATTTATTTGTTAAGAGTACAGAATTAGATATATTCAAATATTATCCGCTGATCGTATTTTATTGAATATGCTGATCTAGTAATATTATCTGCAACATGTTTTACTGATTGTGGATGTATGCTAAAATATTTTGCAGCCGCATTAATTGATGGAAAAGTTATTTCCTGTTCTGTTTCTGTATTTATGGATTTAATAGATCTTCTTACAAACTTTTTACATTTTCCAGTATTTCCGCGTGCAGCATTCTGGCTAGGTGTAATAACTTGCAGGTTAGATAACCGATTATTATGGGGATTTCCGTCAATGTGATCAACTACAAGTCAATTTTCAACTACTCGATGAAAACATTCGAATATGAATTTATGTGAGTAATAATTTTTATTTCCAGTATTAAACGTAAAATAACCAGTATTATTAATATTACCGACTGGTTTTTTCAATCTACAGTGTCTGATTACACCATCTCGGGATGCTTCATAATTTGTATATACTGGATGTTTCACAAATTCGTATTTATTACGAAATGCTTTTTTTTCTTAATTCTCTTATAATATCGTTGTCGATCATTTCATCATAAGTCTGATTTGTCTGAGTCATTTTATATAATAATATTATTTGTCTAAATCATTATTTTGAAATCTGACCAGATAATCTTCTTCTGTCTTTATAGGAGAGTTAGTGTTATTTTTTTTGTCATAATATCGTTTTAATTCCCTGTATTTTTTTCCGCCACATTTTAGACACAATTGAGTTTTTCCTCTGACTCCAACACCACACTGAATACACGGTATTGGTCCTGTACTTCCATTTTTGATACTCTGTGCATGATATCCGCAGTATTTGTTCACACACGGTTTATTACAAAGAGAAATATATCCAATTCTGAGCCAAACACATTTGTTCTTTGTTTCAATCATTATATATATACTAAAATTTTAATTTAAATACTTGTCTTAATTATATGGAGGAATTATCGGTAATTGAACCTCAGATATCCAGATTTGATCTTGACAGATTATCAGAATATAAATTTAGTACTTTGATGCAAGATCTGGCATTAACGGATGAGGATATAATCGAACGTATTCGTGAAGCAAAAAATGAATTTCGTGACGATGGTGCTGCTCATGTATGGTCAACATTCAGAGTCGGAAATGTTGCTAATATGATGAATGACAAACGAGGAAAAATAATTATTAATCACCTTGATGATCAAAAATATTTTATTTTAATAAAATTTATTGTAAATACAAAAGAAGATATTTGGATTATTCGTGACAAGCGCGATCCAGTACACATACAATCAGGAAATAATATTGCTCTCTTAAATAATAAATCTAAGCCCGGAATACTAACAGGTGTTGACAAATTATATTATATACAGAGTTATCCAGCAACTGCAGTTGTATATGGAATATTTCCGTTGAATAATAAACCCGACGTCGGGGATCTAAAACCTATAAAATTGTCAGAATCAAGAATAAACTGTGTAGCTGAACGAGTTACAGAACATTTTACAAATGCGATACGTGGTAATGGTTTAACAGATTTACGACGTAAAAAAATAAATACTTGGGCAGAATCAGTTAAAGATACCGGAGCGTCTATAAAAGATGTCGCTGAACTAGAAAAGAAATTAAAATTCCCAATAACGGTAAAAACGTTGACGGGAGAGATTTTATATAAACCAAAATACACAAAAAATGGAGCTCCAATAGATATTATTGATCATAATTCGCACGCATGGACCTCAGCAGTAACAATATTTCCACAAGATAGAAAAGTTAAATTTTATGATGGTCATATATTTGATTTTATCAAAAATATCAGTAAAAGTGACCCTGTGTCCGTTTGGTTATTTCAAAATTCAGAATATGATCATTACGATCAGTTTGTACGGCCTAATGGTGATATTTACCGCACAGAATCTCTTAATGTAGAAATGGAAAATCTTGCGCTGAAATATACTTCAGACGATGTCAAAGTTAGACTATTATTAAATAATTGTTTTACAGTTCCATCCGTAGCAGCTCATTTCGCTCAGGAGAAAAATTTATGGAAACCAACACGATCGGAATTTCTTGAAGATATTCATAAAAGTTGCGTAGAATATGGACACGGAGGATTATGGAATACTAAATACAACTATAGTGACATTATATCCGTCGATATGGTGGCATGTTATCCTGGAAGTTTTCTTGGATACGGAGAATGTTCTAAATACTTTAAGAGATTCGGACATCCATCACACGAAATGACCAGGGTTGCAATAAACGAACATTTACCAGATTTTGATTTAACAGGATTTGCTCATGTAGAATCATTCGAATTTGCAGAAAATCTCCATCCGATTACTTATACTTGGTTTGGAAGACATTTTTCAGAAAAATGTTGGGTTCCAATAGTACTATTGCGATATATGCTTGATGTTGGAATTTTAATATCTTTACAGGTGAGTGAGGCCATTATATCATATAGTCCACAGAAACAAATTTGGTTACCAGAACCAAATAGATTTAATATTGATGATGCCAGGAAAGAATTTCCTGATCTTAATGAAGATGACATTATTAAAATTACTAATAATATATGTAAATGCAGAGACGAGCATGATGAAAAACTTGCAAAAGATCTTGGTAGAAGGATAATTGGTAAATTTACTCAAGGAGGAGCCTATGATCATAAAAGACACTGTACAAGATTGATTATGGACGATGCTGAACTCGATTTTATAATTGCTGATACAACAGAAAAAACATATTTATAAATCGGAGTAATGCTTATTTGTCAGACGGAACCAAACTAGGTACAATTGTGAGTTATCTTGATGGTGACTCACCACAATTTACTTATTTAAGATCATCTATGTTGGCATATGTTTCTATAAATCTACTGTCTATGATAAATAGATTTTCTCGTGATGCTGTCAGAGTCGCAACGGATTCGTTTTATATAAATAAAAAATATACAGATTTATTAAAACCACTACTTGGTAATGGTGAATGGGGGTCATGGAGAATAAAACAAGAAAATATATTTAGTTATTCTGAATCTGCCGACGTTGAAATTAAGGAAATGTATCACAAAAATAATAATCGGGTATCAAATTCATCAGCACCATCTGTATATGATCCTATATCTAGACATAAAACTGTTTATCTTAATGGATGCGGTGGTTCAGGTAAAACAACTCGTGTGATTAAATTATTCATGAATAATAATTCGGATATAATTGTTTTGACACCGACACATAAATTAGCCAGAGAAATAAAAGAACGAGGAGTAAAATCGTGTACTTATCATAGTTTCTTTAGATGGTGTGGAGACACATGGACTCCCGAACGAATAGGTGAAAAATATATACCTAAAATTATCATTTGGGACGAGATATGCACGGTGCCGTTAGAAATATTAAAAACATTTCTTGAATGGTTATTGACGAAAAATACTGCTGTGATAATGTGCGGTGATCATGGTCAACCACCACCCTTTATTGGACAGTCTCCACATGAATGGCTGAAGAATAATGTAGATTATTATGAAGAAATAAATGATGATCATAGAGCTATTGATGAACCGTTGAGGGAATTTAAAAGACTAATCAGACTACAACCAGACAGAGTACAATGTGAAATAATGCGCGGAGTAATTCCAGAGACTTCTATGAATAATTTTCTAAATTTATGGAATCCCACTGATTTAATAGTTGCAAGTAGAAAGATAGTTCGTGATGAACTACAGAATAAATTATTTCTGTTACATAAAGAAAAGTTTTCAGATCAACCAGTACCTTTGTGTTATCGCCCAGCAGATACTCGACGACAGAATATTGATGTTGAAATTCCTGGTGGAGATACTGAAAATGTCCGAGTACAAAATCTTGTCTTGAATGATATTGTTTTAGTCGATATTAATGTCGTTGAGAATGCGCTGAATATGAATAAATCACCGTGGACATTAGGATATGCTATAACAATCCATTCTTCACAGGGGTTAACTATTTCTGATACAAATATCTGGATTATAGATGATCGGATTGAATGGTCGAATTTAGTCTATCTTGCAGTTTCTAGAGTCAGACGAATATCTCAACTACATAGGGTTATTATGAATTTTACAGAAAATAATGATCAGACTGTTAGCAATGACGTAATAAGAAAAAAACTATCTGGTTATAAGCAATGTGACAAAAAAAATAAACGTGATTTTGATATTGATGTTGAATTTATTATAAAACTAAAACAACTACAGAATAATAATTGCGCAAGTTGCAATTGTAATATGTTGTGGCAATATTCGAATAATAATCCAAGACAATTTACCGTAGATAGAATTAATAGTGATCTTGGTCATACACGTGATAATGTGATGCTGACCTGTCTTGAATGTAATCGACGTCGGGGTGCTGGACGCCCTGGTTCTGGTTATGTAATTGTATGTGGTGGTAATTATGTGTCTTCAGGGATTACCTGTAATTGTTCACGTACAAATCCACGTTGAGGTGCGGTAGAATCTAATCTGTAAATTGGAGGTCTACCAGTGGATCTAACCACACTAGAAATTGTATGTGTAGTCACGCTCCAGATAGGATCGGTTGTTCTTTTTTTACCACCTTTAAGTTCACCAGGTTCGTATAAATATCTTACAATTACATTACCTAATACTGGTTGAGATTGTTGTCTGTCATTACTACGGGGTATATATTTTTTTGTGATCGCAATAGAAGGTTTCATGGAAATTGAACGAGCAATTTCATTATTTAATGCAGATATCACACTTGGTAACCTCGCAACCCATTCACGAGATCTCTCACCGGATTTAAAGTCGGTAGATATTTCTTTTGCATATTGGTATCCAAATAACCGCTCGGCAAGTGTTCGATTAAATCGTTCAACAATTGCCTGATCACGATGAATTTCAGTATGTCCTCGTCTGATTTTAACATTATGTTTCTTCATCAACGATAATACTGCACCAAGAAATTCTTTGCCCGGATCAACCTGTAATAATTGTGGCCATCTCAAAGGTCCTCGATGATAAATTCGTTCAAATGCAGATGCAACTTCGGATGCTGTCTTTGTTGATAATGGTTCAGCATCTTTATATTTACTTGCAACATCAACGACAGTTAATGCGTATTTGTATGTGCGTGATTTTCGTCCACGTGCTTTAACAGTATCATGTGGTAAAAACAAAATATCTGCTTGATGAACTTCATTAGGGACGCTGACATCAAAATGTGAATATTGAATATTTTTAGGTGGTGGTAGATAAATTTGCCATATTGCCTGTCGTGCTAACCACGCTGCAGCAACAGAACGTGAGACTTTTGCTGCTTCAGATAATTTAGTAATCGCTGATCTACCTCTCCAATATCCTCTTGGGCTATAATAAATGGATTCCATTATAATATTTATATAATTAATTACCAGCCCCTAACATTATTTTATTTTTCATGGCAGATTTTACTAGAAAACTAGCTAATTTATCTCTGACAGATTTATTTGGTATAGAATTTAATGCATGAATCAATTTTACATCTGCGAGATGCCTTTGTTGTAAATCTTTACTTTTATACGCAACATCATGAACATGACACGCTTGATCAATCTTATTTACTGGATACTCTCCTGGTCTTGGCTGATCTTGATCATCAAGTCGGATGTCAAGTCGGGTTCCAGGACCACAATAATTATATCCTGGTAAGTGTTTTTCCCCCGGATATTTAGCCCACGGAGTTCCTGGTAATTTTCCTAATAAAGCGGCTATATCTCCACCTGTCTTTGTACCTGACTTTGTCCCTGAATCAGACATGGAGATAAATTTATATTTTTTCGTGCCGCATTTTACACATTTACCTGTTAATGCACGTCGTTTATTTTTTGTTATTATTGTTGTCAGTCCAGTAGTGGGTGTAGATAATCTACATTGAACACAATATAGATTCATATTATTAATAATATGGATATAATTGATTTTTCGGCGACACGAAAACAGGAACCAGTGAAGCACCATTCAGCATTACCAAATTCGATAAGGATGATTATAATAGGTCCATCTGGATCAGGTAAAACACAACTATTATTAAATTTAATAATGCGATGGTTAAAATGGAGTAAATTGTATTTAGTAGCACCATCCGTAGATGATCAACATTGTTACGATGTACTTAAGGATTTTAACGAGAAAGTGAAATCAGTTAATAAAGACGGAGACGATGTTGTTGACTTTATCACCGATATTGATGAAGCCCCATCTGTAGATGACCTAAATCGATTTATTAATAATTTAGTGGTGTACGATGATATTATGTTGGACAAACAATCTAATCCGGCTAGAATATTTTCTCGAGGTAGAAACAAGAATACGGACGTGATTTATGTTACACAAAGATATACACAAATACCTAAAGTGATCAGAGACAACTGCAATATTTTGGTTGTGTTTAATGGAGTAGATAATTATACTTTACAGAATATTTATTATACTTGGTGTTCGGGAGATATGGACATAATGAAGTTCAGAAACTTTTTTGCTCAAGCACAATCTGCTCCGTTCGGATTTATAACAATAAATCTTCATGACCCAAGATCCAGATATCGTATAGGTCTGGATAAAATCTTTGGTTAATCTGTGATTACCTCTGCTCCTCCTCTGCTAGAGAATTATTTCCCCTTTCTATGTATGTCTGTATGTATGCATGTTTGTCTGTATTTTAATTTATCAAAAATAATCAGTAGATCCTAGCGGTTACCCTTCAATGGAGCCCCTCGATAGCCTGTGTGACTTTCATGGGGTCCTTACATTGTCGTCTCTCTTATGATTATTATGCGGCACACCCATGTTCTGTTTCTTTTGGCTAACACCCTTTCTGGATGTTTATTTGGGGGTTCTTCCATGGGGCAGAGAGCTCAAGGCATACTACTGATTATTTTAGGGGGGTATTGCATAGACACACCTCCCGCCGAATTTCTAATCGACGAAAGTGAAATATTAGCAATTCAGAAGGCTGTCTAGGCATTGCGATTTCGATAAAACCCCCACGAAACCCCGGGTAGAATCCAAAATGGAATCCGACCACGAGATACGTGGTGATTTATCGAAATCTCAGGGGATGCCTCCCCCCCCCCCACTTATTAAAAGACGTGGGCGACCCGGGGACCCGAACCCATTTCGGCGAGATCTGGGGTCGAACCGCAAACATCAGTATTAAAGTTTCCAACAACTTTAACATTGAGCTAACGAACTCGACTACAAATATATGTTTTAGAAATTATTATATGTGATTATTGTGCAATAGCATTTGATATCTGATTTTACAAATAAATAAATATTTATAATTTTATTAAGATATTTTGCCATTATATGTATGAACTGATTAAAATGTATTATATTTAAAATTAAAACACGGAAATAAACTGCACACAAATACCTGGACCCGCGGATATCTCCGCGGACGATAAACACAACTATTGTTTGAACTACTACGTCACACGTCCTTGAAAAATCGGTACGCATACCTATCTCAGTACATATATTATGTATGACTCACTTCACACTGTATATACATGCAATAGTTGATCTGGATAAATTCATAGCAGCAGGAAGGGTGAACCCAGACATTTGGTAATGAATATATTTGCCTGATGATTAAGACAAATGATTTCGCGGTAGGCAGTCGAACCTTACACATTTGTCTTAATCATCATTTCAAAATTTGCTCGAAAACCAAGTTGTAGGGTCCACCGCAGCAAGGGGGGGTGGACAGACATTTGGTAATGAATATATTTGCCTGATGATTAAGACAAATGATTTCGGGGTACGGCAGTCGAACCCTACAGTTTGTCTTAATCATCAATGTAAAATTTGCTCGAAACCAATTTGTAGGATTCACCCTGCCTGCTGCTCCTTTCTTACCCTCTTCTTTCTTTTTTTGGGGGAGTGATTTTTTTCCTTCTTCCTTACTAGGCTGTCACTCCCCGAGGATGACAGAGAAAGAAGTCGCGTCTTTTCTTTTCTTCAGTCTTTGAGTAGGTCTAGGAGTATTGGGGGTGGAGGTCAGGGGATTTACCCCACTTTCCTCCGCTTCATTGGAACTTCCTAAGGAAATTTCCGTTTCTTCTTCCTCCTCCGTTAAAGGGAAGAATTTATTCTTTTCCAGAATTCTCTCATCTAGACTCTTGTTTTTTTAGAGAGTAGTGTGATGGTGTTTTAAAGGGGCTTAGGAATTTGTTCCACTCCACGTTTGGAGTTGAATCTTCTCCATTTTCCCCTTGTTTTTTAGAGTCCTCTTTATTTTGAGTTTCATTTGGAGGTTCATTTTGTAAGTTTGTTTTCTCTTCTTCCATAACTTTTCCCACCATCAGCTGCATGGTGAATTTCCTCTAGCTCTTCCTCGTTTAAATTCACATTTTCTGTTCCTTGGGCTACCTTGCTTGCATAGGTAGCACCAGCACAGGTCGCTCCAGGTATGAAGTTGGGGCATTCTCTTGCTGCGTGTCCTGTAATTTTGCATTTTGGACATTTCCTGTCCTTTTCGCAGCCATAATACCAATTTCTTAGAAGAAATCCCAGCACATAAAAGTGCGAGGGGATTTTCTTTGCGTCATCTCTGTCTATCGTGACAATTCTGACGCCAGTCTTTATCATTTGGAATCTCCAAACAGTGGCCATTTTGTGGCGTTTTACTTTAATCTGGAGTTTCCTTTCCATTTTGGTGATAATCTCCTCTTTCTCCACTTCCAAGGGCAGCCCCGGCACAAAAAGGTCGATGGGCCTCCCTTGCATTTCTCTTACTATGGGGGGAGTATTGTACACCCTTGCTTTTATCTCCCTTACTTCTGTGTATTCTTTGTCAATGAGGAGCTTTTGATAATCTCTAGGATATACAACAAATTTGTTGTAGCCTGCACTTTGTATCCCCTCAATTTGGGATATATCATATCCTTGCACTTTCAGGGCTGTTAATATGTCAGCTTGTCTGGGTCCATTTTCTGCGACCCCAAAGTCCAATGTCTGACAACCTTCCGGGTGGTAAACTTTTAAGAAAGGTTTCCCACATGACTTGTCTATTTCTGTTCTAAAATAGGTACTAAGCCTATTGCCTTGTTTCATGTTTAATGCGCTGTCTACTTGCGCCTGGGCCATTGTGTACATAAAGGGTGAGTACAACTCACTTCTTACTGGGGTCCAAATTTGAAAAAATGGTGGTTACACACCACTGATAGCATTGACCTAGCGATAAAGGCGTACAGGTAAATGCAAAAATGTAGATGAATAATGCTCAGAAATGACTGTAGATACATTAAACCTACAACTTATGCTAGCAATAATAACAAAATTGGAAATCTATGATAATGAAAATGCAAATAAGAAAATGAATAGCAGAAAATAAGTGCAAAA
>JAECUM010096064.1:0-17977 GCA_016617855.1 Megalonaias nervosa | reverse complement strand
GAGTAATAAAAAGCTTGCACAAGACTAATCATCCTGTGATCTAACAAAATGCTTCAAGCATGTATTCGAAAGTGACATGATTAGTGGTAGATCAAGTATACCAAGAAGTGCATCTTTTTGAAATTCACTTCTCTGAGTCCTGTGTACTATTGCTGACGGTGGAAATAGAGGAAACCTTTAATGTGTTCATAAAAAGTAATATACATGTGCTGTCAAGAAATTAAAGTTTCGTAGCCAAGGCTATCTCAAGGCCTGTTTTAAATACTACAAGGACTCCAGTTGTAACTTACTGGTCAGAGAATGGAAATAAACATTCAATTCAATAACAGATCAATACTGTGATTGGTGAAATATGCTACTGAGATATCTGAAATTATTTTGCTGAGCATCTTCAGCTGAGGAATGACTTTTAAGTCCAGCTAGACATTATATGGCTGACAATTTTTCCAGCACCCTCATCGGCTTTATGTGGAGGCATTATTAATGTGTATAAACCCAGAGCTTATATATATATATATATATATATATATATATATATATATATATATATATATATATATATATATATATATATACACGTCTCCTGAAATGGAAAATAATTGAATGAAAGCAAATTATTTACTTTTAATTATCATTTCCCATCATTAATTTTATGTCTAGGCCTTTGCACTCTATGTATAGTGACTAATATGGATTTTAATTTTGATGATGTTACATGGAGGCTCGTACAAATGTAACAGAAGAAAAGAGTGAAGTCAACAAGCTTTATATATTTTAACAAATTGATTTTTTCCCCTAGAAAACAATGTAAGAATTGGTAAATAGGACTTACGGTTTGTGAATATAATCCAAAATTGAATCCTAAGAATGAAAAATACAAGTCCTATCACTAAATAATTCTTCTAGAATCCAGGTTTGAATCTCGACGACATACAAATATTGAAGGCGATGAAGTCAGATGTGGTCAATGTACGAATATCAACAATTCCTCAATAGAATCACAGTTTTTGTTTCCGAATAATTCCAGAATAAATTTCCATGAATATCTTTCAGGATTTTTTATAAAAAAAAGTCAACTTGTTGAGTTTCCAGGAGAATAAATTATTAAATCCAAAAATCAGATGAAAAACAAACAATCTAGCAACAAATAAAAGAAAACACTTTGTTCCTTCAAGATGTTAAAACGACTCTGACACAAAAATATTAAGAATGCGTATTTAAACCCAAAAACATCATTTCAGTCTCGCGAGATGGGTCATGTGGTCTCTTACTACAAGAGATCTATCACGTACACCAGTGTAGCCCCAGTTAAGAACCAATAATAAAAAACGTTGTTTACACATAGTGATCATGCAAGCAAAGTATGGCCTTGATATTGACCAATCATTTTAACTTCCTGTTTACGAACTTCCCAACCCAAGACGAACTAGGTTAACTAAAAATAAATCTCATGCAACACGTTTTACGTCTTAGATAAACAACATTTACTAAAAGAAAATATCGGATTACTTTGAAAAAAGAATTTCGAATCCCATGAAAAGATTCATTACAATAAAATGTAATGAAACAAAAATAAAATCGAAAGAATTTTAAAACTAACACACAAACAATTTAATTACATATACGTAACAATGATAACAGATCAATACTGTGATTGGTGAAATATGCTACTGATATGATAACTGTGAGGAGATAGCAGACATACAATTAAGAATGGAACTGATAATTAAAACAAAGCTAATTCTTCTGATTTAATTTTGTCCCTATTTTAAGAAACATATATTGTGGAGACTTAGAAGTATGACAATGTCTGGCCTACTTGTATGGTCCTATATGCATGCAAGCAATAAAAGGAATATCATACAATGTTAAAAATGTTTTATTATTTATTTTTTTTTTACACAGAAACAGTAAAGATCATAATATCTGAATACAAACATAATTTGAAGTCATGGAATGAAAACGATTTCACATAGAACTAATAAGGACATTGCTATCGCTAGTTGTCATTTATCTCCTTAATACTTGTTACAAGGCCGCTTAACATGTGAAACAAGTCTTAATTTAAATGCAATAGGTCAAGCACAAAAAATGCAACTTCTTAGCATATAAATTTTAATTATGGTTACAATGAAATTAATGGTTTTTACGAATCACGATATAAATCATACACTCATCAGAGTCTGTCCAGGTGTGTAGGATGGGGGTGCTTAAAAATTATTGAATAAAATTTTGGACACTATAGGGATAATGAAGGTGGGGGAATGGTAAAAAGTTATTGCAAAGCAGGATATCTTTTACGGACAATATTTTATCTACTTGAAAAAGATAAATCATATTTAAAACATTATTAAAGCACATACTGAATGAAATAGTAGCAAATTATGAATAACACAGTACAACTTGCCATTCATAAAAATCACTGTTGTGGACCTGAAGGACAGATATCAGTTGCACTTGTTGGCTGGGAAAAACCCTATCACAGAGTGTCCAGAGAAACCATATTATGGTGGCTGTGACAAAAAGCCATGTCGCAATAGTTCTAATGGTAAAATTGGAGTACCGTTTCAGCATTTATTGGGTCCAAATTTGTTAAGCTTAATTCCGCAAATATTCATTTGCAAACACGCAATGTAACTTTCACTGCATTACGGTGTACAGAGTTAAAGTCTATAAAGCAGTTTTAAGCTAAATACTGTATACATACTTAAAAGAAAATATACACTTACAAGGAATGTACCTCAATTTTAATCTGCACCTACAATTTTTTAGAGGTGCATTGTACCATTATTAAAAAAGTTAAGGTGGAACATGTAACACTTATACTGTACTCTTACATTAAAGAACAGTCATATTTGCAACTGCAAAATGGCCTGCAGCCACTATTATAAAATCACAATGGCAATGTTTGAACTGAATACTGAATACTGTATTTTGTTACATTTCAAAATATGTTAAACCAGGTAAGTAAATTATGAAACAACAGCGTACATGTTGGATTTTTGTTGCCAAAAGAACAATTTTTCTGGGAAATTCATCAGACTCAATTTTCACTAAACCACGAAACGTCTGTCATTTGGAGAGAATTATTCTAGAAAATCAGAAAATGAAATTTATGGCATCCAAAAGTGGTTTATGGTTGCAAAGACAACATTCTATCATGCATGTATATGTTGTTCACTTTGTTACTTGACAGGAAGAATACATCCATTACCTCCAGTCTTGTGCCTACAGGCAACCACTTTCTACCGAGCAAGCCACCAAAATATTTTATGTGAGTACTCTATGGACACTAATTATTGTCTATGCTTTGATACCTGTTCATATTTATGAACATATACCGTATTTGTCGAGCTATAAGTCGATGTGGAGTAAAAGTCGATTTAGCAAATTTGGTAAATTTTCCATCCTTCATCCATATATATGTTGATGCTGGGTATAAGATGAGACTAGATCATCACCTCGGCTTTGTCTTTTTCACTTTGTTCCACACAGCATCGCAAATTTTATCCTACCTGTAACTCAGTAACCTTTCCGGTAAGGATCATTAAATGTAACTAAAAGTACCTAATTTGTTTCACACGATGCATTTTTAATGTATTATGTACTTTTAGCTACATATAATTACACGTGCCTAAAAATTTAGTGAGTCACATATAGAATAAAATTTGAGATGCTGTGTAGAATTAAACTATAATAACTTCTGGTTTCATAAATATTAAAAGTATCACTGTATGCTATTTCAAATTACCAGCAATAGGGAAATTGTATCATTAATGCTAAAATGCTTTCTTCACATTATGTGAGGAAAAGAGATAGAGAGATGCATAAGTATTCCATCACATTTGTGGAAGAGAGATACATAGAGAGAATGCATATGTATTCCATCACATTTTTCTTTGTTCATCTTGTGATCAAAATAAAATATGGCCGATATATATATATATATATATATATATATATATATATATATATATATATATATATATATATATATATATATGAGAGAGAGAGAGAGAGAGAGAGAGAGATTCCAGCTCTTCGTGTTGCTTTTTTGCTGTTGTTGACCTTTATTGCCCCTGTTGACTTGAAGATTTTGTCAAAGATAGAAAAAATTAATAAATTAAATAGTAAATGGTAAACTATGCAAATACATACCATACTTCTTCAGGGTTTAAATATTCACAATAGTTATGTCCATATAGACTCCATTTAGAATAAATCCCAATAATGACCATTTCGCATGAAGTCTAATTTTCTTTGCAAGTATAACAACCTCTCCATTTCCAACAAATAAGTAGTTTTTTTTAAGTGCACGTACACTTCCTGTACTTAAGTGGAAATTGTTTTTGATCTTTGCTCATGCTATATGTTACTGTAATTGCTGTCAATCCTATCGGCAATTTCAAAATATGTCACTGTTTGAGAAATTTACATGAGTAACCACCAGGCATTTCCTTTCATTATATGGTATTGTATTCATAATACCCATTGATAGCCTAACTAATCTGATCTGGTCTGCCGAATGTTGACCTCAAATAGGTGTAAGCTTAAGAAAACCTGACTGTAGTTGTAGCATATTTAATTAGCATGTAAATACCACTACAAAGCCACGTAATTCCTGGGCAATGGAACTGACAACTAAAACTAGAAGGATCTGCTTACCTAGTGGTATTAATTGACAATGGAATATGGTACTGCACTTTTGTACATGATAAGATAACAGACATCAAGTAAGTGAAAAATACAGATTACTGTATAATCTCTCTCTCTCTATCTCTCTCTCTCTCTCTCTCTCTCTCTCTCTCTCTCTCTCTCTCTCATAATGGGGCATAATTTTTACTTGATTATGAGATGAGGTGCAATAAGAAAATTGTGATGGAATATCTGTCTTTGTCTTGGTTATTCATCTTCTAACTTGTCAATTCTAATGCACACATATATATCAAATTTAGACAACATATATTACAAATAATGTATACTACTAATGCATGCTGTTTTAGTGCAATTACATCTGATGTATGTTAATATTTAATACTGAGCATCATGTAATTGTTTCAGATCCTTCCTCTATATTTTTTCATACACGATCTTTTCCCAAAATGAAATATATTATTTATTAATTTTTGTACTTTTTGATAATTTTTTTCCCATACGAAAAAATATGTAACATGATAAACTTATTCGGATGGCAAAATTCATATTCGGAGTATAGCACAAAGCTAAGATTTTCTGGTAAAAAAAGTATCGTCTTATAGGCCGGCAAATATGGTATACAGATTTTGTGCTTTAAGCCAATTACTGACACAAGTACAACATATAAAGCATGCACATATGATAATCTAATTATTTAAACAGTGGAACTCTCTCTCTCTCCTCCAACAAGATTCTTCCAAATTGAGTACATTCACTATCTGTTCCATTCTTGTAAGCTTTGTCTTTAATCTGGCTGCCATCATTGAAGTTTAATCGGCAATCAGAAGGAATCTGTAACATGCCTTTTACATTTCCTTTATTTTTACAAAGCTGAAATAATTCAGCAACATCTTAACCATTACTCAGTAACACAATCATGTAAAATACAGGTGGAGCAGATGATGTTACTAAACAGGAAAGGAAACTATAATAAAAATCGAGCTCTATTAATTGCTCTTGCAAAAGATCAACACTATAACATTAGTAAGCCAGTACTGCTTTGTCAACAGCGAAAGCATGGGAACAGCAGCAAATGTGATCAGAAATGTACACTCACAATGAATTAGCAATACAAACAACATGTTTTAGTATCAATAATTGGTGATTCTTGAAAATTAGTGCTGTTTAGAACAGAAGAATTCTACTTGTGCTCTGACAAACTTAGTAGAGGTCACATTCTCTCTGTAAATCTGCAATCTGTAGCAGGTACATGGATTTCAGTAGAGCATAACCTTGTTCCTCTCAATCATAAGAATGACATTCAGCACTGGATCTGAAAGATAAATACTTTCAGTCAGGAATTAACAAAAAGAAAACACTGACTTAGTACAGAATTTCTCTTTAATTTACTAAGGATACTAAAAAGATGTACAGTCATAAAGATCTGTGGTTTTCAACCTAGAACCCCATTTTGAAGGATTTTCTTACACTGTTTTGATTAATTAATTATGTATTGGTTTTTCTCTCATTTAGCAGCATCATATCAAAGAGATATACGTGAGGAAGAAATTTAACAAGAAAATTTGTTTAATGAAATAGCTTATGTTTCTTTGTTGATATTGTGCCTTACATTGCAGGTGCTGATTTTGACAGAAACTTTTGCAACATTGAAAACAGCCTGCAGACCAATACTACTACCTGCACAGACCTACTGGGTTTGCATAATTATGGTTGGGGAGAACAAAAAAAATTGTTTGAATCATCTGCTGTAGAGTTTTGGAAACTAGATGTAGCAGCCTTGCCATAGAATCAACTCCACGTAAATTATGAATTTTTAACCCCTAAAGTGTCAATAGGAGTAAAGTTAATTGTGTACACATTCTCTGATGAAAGAACATTGTCATCTTTAAATATCTGAAATTTCATTAACACCGTAAAAGTCAACCCAGGACATTAATTACAACTTAATGCCAAACTGCAAGTCTGTGACTCTGTTGTATGTCTTTTGTCATTCAAAAAAAAATAATGATCTATGTGTATTTATTTGCAAAAGCAGCGACCACTAAACAAGTCAACAGCACATTTTATCCTTGGAACTGCTTTTATTAAAATAAATCTAAATCCCAGCTGAATATCTGACTTATTCCAAACTGACTGAAAGAAATACATGCGCTAATTTACATTCTGTTGATACTTCCCTACAAAAAATGTTTTAATGTAATTAATGTCATACCCACTTTATAGATTTTAATCTCTGTTTTTGTCTTTTTACGTTTATAGTTGAAGTTATAAAAAAAAATCGTTAGCTGTATATGTACATGTATACTTTGTGTTATTTCCATGTCGATGATTCCAAGAAAGATGTTGCATTGCCCCCACCCCCTTTTTCATTTAGATATGACTTTAAAAAAATATATTTAAATTCTATTTTCCATATTTAAGTCCTCAAAACTAGAAATTGGTCTTCGTAAAAAAATAATATCTTCTCCAGCCACTATTGAAGTAGGTACTGAGATCATGGGTATGGCTGTACCACAGTCATTTTGGACTAGCAAGGCCTCATGATGTCAATTCAGATCACTGAAATGTGTAATCTTGAACATGTTCATGTATGGGTAATTACAACAAATGGTTTTCAAAATGTACAAAGTTACGGTCTGGACAAGACTGCATTAAGCCACTCTGAACTGCAGATATGACAATAACCTTCAAGTGTTCTGGATGGAAGACTATGCAACACATGGCCTTGATTAACTTACCCAAAAATTCGACTGTAGTCTGGTAACACAGCATTTCCCTTTGCCTTCAATGATGTAATCCTTCTGGAATTGCCCACTGCCTTTATATGACTACTGAACAAATGAAAGAAAAATATATATTTTGCATTAGATGTCTGAACACCTTGTATGCCATTGGTTGAAACAAAAAGGAATCAAAACATACCCATCTTACATAATTTCTTTCACCGATAGAAAGCAGAGGTCACAATTAATTGCATAAGAGGTACCAAGTCTATTTGTAACTATCAGAAAAAAACTAGGTCAATACTATTTAAATCCGAGTTCACATTAAGTCAGTACTCAGAATTTAGTCCCTACCTTTCTTAACACATACCACCGTCATGCTGGCTCAACAGCATAATCATACTGTTTGTTTCTAGACTAGAAGGAATTTTAGTTACTCTTTGTAACAGTGTCACTTTGGTAGTTGTCTGAAAGTTGGCAGCTGTGCACAGTCAGTGACAAGCCATCTTTTTGAATCAAAACTGTGTTATTACATGAAGTTTTATCACAGTGCTTTCATTTCATCTGGGACTTTTATTACAACATTGTCTAAGTTTTTTGTAGATAGGACCAGATAATTCTCTGCCTCTGGCAGAATTAATACATAATTAATGACATATTTTTGTGACTGGCGATTGTAAGATTTTTTTGCTGACGTAAACTTTTGAGATACTTTAAAATTCTACAGTATTAATTTTTTCACAGAAGCTACACCATAGTGTAGTGTGCTGTGTATATCATGCTAAGAGTTTTCTCTGTTTGGCTAGTCTCTCTCTCTCTCTCTCTCTCTCTCTCTCTCTCTCTCTCTCTCTCTCTGTAGTTGTATAAAACTGATAAGCCAAATAAAGTTGCTTTTGTTGAACAAAAATAACACAACGCAATAAAAACTGCAATATTTTTATGAGGTTAAAGTATATATATAAAAGAGATTACTCCTGTACATTTATTAACATTTTGAACTCTTGAACAAAGATATAACTTTATAACAACAAAAATTAAAATTTACTTATAGTAACCGATTATAATCGATTAATAGTAAGTTGTGTGGAACCGATGATTGATTATGAACTAACCGATTCCCATCACTAGCGGCCAGTATATATGGTGGAGGAAGAACCCGTGAAAACCCTGGAAAGAACTACTGACCCACGAGAAGCTACTGGCAAGCTTTCTCAAATAACCACATTAGCCGAATCCGAAACTCGAACCCATGCAGACAGAGGTGAAATGGCAGTGATCTGTGACGGTGATCACTTTAGACCACTCCTGGCCACCTCCATGATGATGATGTAACAAAATGTCAGTATGAAAATAGCCCAAATTTTCTAAGTATCATGCTCTTATCAACAGATGCAAATATTTTGATAGCTGATTGTGCATGATGGAGGTATTTTAATTATTACTGCATTTACACATCTACATATGGCTGCTCTAAGATATACTTTTATCATAATTTTATCACTCTAAAGTCAGTCAGAGTAGAGGTACCAATCATCTCGGCCAAGCACATACATTAAATGGAAAATATACCTTTGCTGCATCATGTTTCTCAGGTTGTCCTTAGTCTCTGATTCATCTACAAACCTTTATCAGAGGAATGATGTCATGTGAACATCTTTTCGGCTATCAAGTGACAAGGCCCATTTGTAAAGGTCCATATAATTACCAAAATCAGCTGAAATCTAATCTAATCTGCAAAGTTAACAAAAAGGAAAGAAGACTGTTATAATGCAGAATGATATAAATAAACTATAATGACATTATGGTCAACTGGTAAAACATGTTAACAATGCTGTTTCACAGATTTAAAAACTTTACCTAAGAACAGTTACTGTGGCGATTCAAATATTCTAATAATGATGTTAGTCGTTTTCCAAAAGGTATATAAGCCAAAAATTGGTGATTTTCTTCCCCCTTTCCCCCTACCCATTGCACAGCATACATTTTTGTGCCCATCTTGTGTACGTAAATTGATGAGTCACCACCCCTTTTCCAGGAATAGCTGGGGAAATTTAATTTTGAAAGATGAAGTTATTAGTACAGTCATTAAAAATAAGCAGCGGTTTAAATTAATACTATGTAACATACTTTGAAAATGAAAATAGGAAAGTGTTAACATCAATTATAACAGTAACGCATAGCTTGAATTTTGCATAAAATCGTAACCAATGTTTTTCTAAGGCAAATGTTAATATTTAACTCCAATTATAGTAAAAAAATGCCAGCAGCTAATATTTAGTAGACTTTAATATGGTACAGAACTTTAATAGACAAATATCAGTCAGTGACCAAAAGTCTGATTTCAACCGATCAAACTGGATAACTGGATCATTATCAGCCTTGTCATCATCTGGAATGGCTGGAATTTAATTTTTATTGTTAGCTTCGAAATCATCCAAATCATGAACCTCAACAGTTCTTTTCTTGGTTACAATTTTTGTAAGCTGTGTGCGATCATGTGACATTTCATTTTGGTCTAGGATGGGTAAAAAAATTCCCAACGCAGGACATATGCACTTCTGAATCTCCCTGTTATAAAATTTAAGGACAAACGATGTCAAAAGGGTAATCCATGTGCATCTTGGTTCATCCAAATGCTATACACTGTCCCAATCTGGCATGGCATGGTTTCACAAATTTGCACAAGGTGTCAGGGTCTGTCAGACAATGAAGAAGAAAATATGTCTTCCACAAAGTGCGCCACTTTTCATAATTTTCTGTAGATATTGGCTCTGCCTGACATGACATACCAGCCAGTTTGCATCTAACTCATCTGCTGGTTATATTTCTGACTTGACTAATGTTCATAAACATCACAGTTATCAAGACATATTGACCTCTGCCGCTGCAGAACATAATTATTAAGAGTCGCCCTGTTGCATACACAGGCTAATGCTTTTTCGATCTTTTTCAAAACCCTTCACCTCCACTCCATGCATACATACTTTATGGACGACCTATTAGTGTGGCAGAAATAAATTAAACAACAGAATATACTAACCATGTCACTATCACAAGATTTAAATAAATTATTACATAATACATAGGGAAATGTACATTTATATGGAAGTGTTGTTTGTAAAACTCTAACAGCAGTGATTGTTATTATCACAAAATATGGATGAGTAGTGACAAAGTGTTATCATTCAACTTACTGCACCAGCTGAATAGACTTCTGATATTAAAGATCAACTGATTGTAAAATATCAATATGATTACCATCAAGGTTGTAATATTTTTGTTTTAGCAGATTTGGATGATTTTGGTACATTTGGGATATGGGCAGATTTGGATGAGCAAATGGACCCCGCAAAGTCTTCACAACTACTATGGTAACACACGTTTGGGTGATGTAACTGTATAAAGTATATTTATCGTTTAAGCAGACCAGAAATGATCTTAAAATGTATGTAGTTATGTTGCAGACTTTATGAGAATCAGACAGTTCAGATTTTGATTTAAAATGATTCAAAATTAGAATTTTTTCTTTTCTAGTGTTTTGATTTTCTGTTCTCTACTATATATGAGTGATGTGATATTGCAGGTCTTAAAGTCTGCAATCTTCAAATAAGTAAATAAAAACAATGACCTTCAAGATATTATGTAAGTCTGTTTGTTGTTCTTTGCTCTGTATTAAAATGAATTTAATTTCCACTTTAAATCAGATGAATGTGGGAAACAATCAATAAACTGATGCCTTGTCCATTCCATGTTATGAAAGGGGAGTTACTCTGATATCGCAGTAAGACAAAAATATTCTGATGATGGCATATACTTGTCTTAATGTTGGGAACTTAATGCATGTATTGCACAAAGTGTAATCAGCTTGAAAAATGGATGCTACATCTATGGCACTCATTATGCCACCTGTGTCATCCAACAGAAACTTATGAGAATTAAAGAAATGCATCTGTAACCATCCATAACGGGGGGAGTTGCACTGGGATTGTTGCTGAGAATGGACGATCAACATCAGCTTGAAAGTACATGTCAACCTAAGACTGTTTAAACAACTAACAGTGTTATATTAAAAGTAATAAATTGTGTATAACACAACTTTTAAGTCAACACATGCTAAGCCACCACACAATAACATTAACATCCTTCACATTTTGATTCTTATTTGCTACCATAGATTCGATCTCTTAGTCCTTGACAAACACGGTACTGATGTGATTTAACTCTTGTTTAACATCACTGGACATTATCTGATGACAAACTGGTTAAACAATTCATTACAGTTATAGCTATTTAAAGAAGATAATGATTATATCTGTGAAAGGACATTATTCTGAAATAGTGACATTCATGAGTTTGTTTTTAAAATAGTGTACTCGTCACAAATCCCCACATTTTCCTAAAATGAACTAATGACACAGAACTAGTTACTTATGGTCATGTAGTGTAAATAAGATAAGTACACGATAGGTGGCGCTATGCAGAAAAAATACAGAAAACATAAAATGTTGAGATACCATTGAACCAATACCGTAGGAAGCTACCATATCGGTTTCTTCAGTGATTTTTTGTGCCAGTCCTCGAAAACCAATAATGGTACTAAACTTAAAGTGGACTAATCAGAAAGAAATGTAATTGCCAGCACCCCAATAAAACTTATATTAATTCTTATCTATCTGTCTATAAATACGTTGACACAGTCAAAACTGACTATTAAGCGACAGGTGGTGCATGGTCAAAGATAAAGTAAAAACGGAAGTGATATGACAGAAGAGTAATGATAGGAAAAGCAGAAATAGGTAAATGAGTGTCAGTGTACATTTTTGACCCTTCATACTTAGAACAATCCGGATACCATAGTGGCGATGAGATACGGAACCTCAACTGGCATAGGCCTGAGAGAATCACTAGGTCTTACTTGTAGCTGACTAGTTCATTAGAATGTGATTTTGGAAAGCTCCTGCTTGTGAGATACCAAGTCAGAAGCTTCTACAATTATTGATGGTAATTTGCTACAAGTCCCTATCCTACATGGGAAGAAGCTGAACTTGAAACAATTTGTCGATGCTGACTTTAATTGGAACCTTTCATGTGGCTTGCCTAGTTTGACTATATGCCTGGGTCAGGTATTGGTCCGCTGGTATGTCCACTAGCTTGTTTGCAATCTTGTACAACATGGTCAGCTTGGCCTTGGTTCACCTGGATTCGAGTGATTCCCACTGGAGATGATTCAACAATGCACTGACACTGCTAGTGTTACAATATTTATTTGTGGTGAATTTAACAGCTCTCCTCTGAACCATATATATCTTAGATCTTTATCATGTGGATTCCACACAATTGAGCAGTACTCAAGACCTGGTTGAACCAGAGTGAAATATGCTGCACCTTTTACTTCATTGTTTATTTGGAGGTTGCGGCGCAGGAAGCCAAAGTTTCTGTTCTCTTTCTTCACTATCTTGTCTATGTGCCTTTTCCAAAAGTGGTCTCTGGACAATTCAACCCCGAGATATTTTGTTGCCTGCTCACTGGCTAACTTGTGCCCCTTAAGAGTATATTCGGACAAAATTAGTGATTTCTTCCTGTAAAATCGTAGGATGCTGCATTTTTCTGAGTAAAACAACATACCCCAAGTTCTTTCTCAGAGGGCCAGTTGGTTCAGGTCTTCTTGGAGGATCTCACAGTCCTTGGAGGCATTTATTTCCCAGCACACTATACAGTCATCTGCAAAAAAAATATTGTTTTTGGATTTGATACTCGCAAGTAGATCACTGATGAACACCAGGAAGAGGTTGAGACCCAAAACACTCCCTTAAGGTATCCCACTAACAACCGGTGATGGGTCTGATGTTGCTCCATCTACTATAATTCTCTGCGATCTGTTTGTAAGGAAATATCTGATCCATTTCTGGGTATTACCCCTGATGCCATAGAGGTCCAATTTACAGAGGAGTCTTTCATGGGAGACACGATCGAAAGCCTTACTGAACTCAATGATAGCAAGGTCATACGGCTTCCCTCTGTCTAAGGATTTGACGAGCTCATCCACTAGGGTAGTGAGCTGTGTTTCACACAGTTTCTTAGTAACGGTTACAGTATACACACTACTACGAATACTGCAGGTAAAATAATACGATCGTATTACTAAACCACGAAAACTGATAACGATACCAAATGGGTATGTCGTGTATACTGCATGGTTTAATTTCAATTCCAATTTCAAAACTTATCTTTTAAAAGATATAAATTTACAAAGAATTCATAATAACGGTTCAAATAATAATCAGAATAATAATAATAGTAATAATAAAAATAAAACTACTAGCGAAATAATAATACGTTCCAATTCAAACAACCCTCGAAAATTGATAACGCCACCAATGATGGTCTATTATTTAAAATCAAACTTTAAAATAATTGCTAAAGTAAACAAAATAACATGTAATTAGCAGCGCTGAAATGAAACGTACAACGAATTATTAGTAACGGTTAAAGTATATACACTACCGGTCAGATAATAAATTTCTAGTAACAAGCCTCAATGTTAGTTTTGTTTAATCCACAATGTCCAATGAAAACTCGTTTCAACCAAAGTCATTTGTATATTTGCATAAATGAATATTTAATGACTGGCAGAAATTCTCCCATATCCCGAGTGGGCAGTAAGTTTTTTTTTCCTTCTAAATTTTAAACCAAATTTAAGATGGGTTATGAAGTTAAAGCTTTTAAAATGTCTTCTAAGTGCATGTAGTATATTGTATAACTTGCATTAATGACTATAAATATTAATTTTCTATATTTCCTAATTACTACAGCAATGATTGAAACTTTTATATTGGTTAAATTTGGAAACTACTTCCTTTTATCAAATTCACCTTGATTTACACAAATAATAAGTTTTAAAAAAGTTTATACAATTTGTGTTATGCTATGTTCTAATGAATGCACTGTACTGAATAATGCTGCTGTTTAAAGAGGGTTTTTAAGTTAGAAAGTGTAGAGGAATGTTAGACACGATCTAACTATGTTTGTAACACAGTTGAAGAGAACACAAACAACTCAAAGACAGTACTGCAACAATTGAATTTTAATACTATTTTGATTAATGATGATAGCCGTAGCAACTGTCATTTCATTGTGGTATTGCAAATCATTTTAAACCATTCCCTAATATAGTATCCGCTCTCTTGTAGAACATAGCACAACCTTCAAGTTCACTTAAAACAGATTAAACCATAGGTTTACAATTTTAAAACAAATATTATATATGGCACTGGCAACTTCAACCTGTTGATGAGAATAGAGTAAAACAGTTACGACTAAGTCATGTCCATTAATTATTTGATATGTAACATTATTTTATCCACCCAGGGGGTTGCTAATAGGAAATACCGAAGAAGAATATACTTTCATTTATATCAATGCGTTTTAATTGTGACAATATTTAGTTGTAGAAAATGTTTAATTCTAGAATGTAAATTAAAATTGTATAAAGAGAAAGAAAATAATGTTATATAGAACTAGAGAATATGCCTTGGTGGAAATGACTACCTTTTGTACCTAAACAGTATCAGAAATGGAATAGTCTACCGGGAGACGACAGACCCAGTTGCTAAAATAACCTCATAAATTAGAGGAAGCTTAACAACCTTGACACTTGATAAAGTATACACACCTGAAGACACGGTACAATATACAATGTAGCTGCAAACGAAAAGCAATGATATTTTCTTCAAAAGTATTTCTAAACAGCAAACAAAACTATCTCCCTATTGGGTTTTATCTGATTGAGTAAATGGGGATCTATTAGGTTAAAATAGAAGATAAAGAAGTTTCCAGCAATAAATAGCTGTATATCGACAGAAAGACCTGGCAATCATTACTTGTATTTTGTATGTACTAACATTCTGAACGTAAATGATATGGATGGATGAATATACAAGAAGACTGGGTCGATAAGATAAACAGTATATTTTTAACCAGATTTCTTAGCAGTATGAAGGCCTGCTGAAAACTGCTTAGCAAACATGTATACGCAGGACAAGTACCAGAAATAACGTGCAAGCTGTATATGCAACTAACAGTTTTATAGTCAGCAGTAGTGACGTTATGCCGATTTTGCCTTTTTATTGCTTCTGTTGTTCACTGCTTCTGTCAACCGAGATTTGTGCTCATTTTAGCAGTACTGTACCATGCAATCATCTTGCGAAATTTGGAAACTTGGTTTTGAAGTCATGCCGAATTTCTTCAGAAAATTGCTGATAATTGTTTAACCGCAACAAAACATCAGTTCTAAACCGTCAAAAATCACTTTGCTATGAATTTGTACGTTGCTCAGTTTGTAAGTTGGAACAGAACAAGCACATGTTTTGGTGCGGGAAGTCCATGTTGCTACTTATTTACGGTGTAAATTGTCAGGTAATGACATATGGTGGGTGTTCAACTGCGATATGTGCAAGAAATGACTGCGCTTACGCAAACGGCAACAGACATGGCTCGGTAGTCAATAAAGGAAGAACACAGGCATCCACAATATTAATGCTTTATATAATTTTACTATCAGCGGCAACTGCACCACGCCAGTCGTTTGGAGATTTTAATACAGGTTATGTCTGGACCCCACAATAACTCTGCAAAATACAAACATGTGACTGAGAGGAATATTATACGAATATCGTTATGAGCCTCCATGAAGTTGTCACTAGTGTTGAGCATATACACCATTGACCTTGCCTTTAACGCATAAAACTAATTATGTTACATATGCATTAGCATTGCCTAAAGTTTTAGGCCACCTAATTGAATAATGTTGAAAATCCACATTATACGTATCATCGATAAATATCATAGCTGGTCCAGCTAATATCTCATAAACATAACTGTATCTGTGTGTGTGTGTGTGTGTGTGTGTGTGTGTGTGTGTGTGTGATTTGGATTTTAACGTAGTGATGTCTAGCACTGGGGCATCATGCCGCAGACATGTAGCATGATGTCTTACCCAGTCACATTATCCTGACACCAGGCCGACCAGTCCTAACACTAACCTCTTAATGCTGAGCCCCAAGCGAGGCAGCTATTAGTACCATTTTTACCAGTCTTTGGTATGACTCGGCCGGGGATCGAACCCACAACATCCCGCATCCGAGGCGGACGCTCTAACCACTAGGCCACCGGAGCGGTCTATCTGTATCTGGTAAGTCCAATAATTATTATGGCAATATCTACGTTGTCAAAAACTGACTTGTTTTCCTTTCCATCCACAGAATAACGTCAACTGTTCAACAACACCATGATTCCGTTATATCAAAAAATCCAACTCTAGTATTGACAGGATAATCGATACCGCCAGCATCATTCTGTTTTCCCTCAATTTCTAAGAATACCTCGCAAGGAAGAAAGAAATCTAGACATGTACTTACATGCAAAATTATTTGTGTTTGGTTGTGGTCTTTTGCCTTGTATAAGTAATAATGAAAATCTCGTTTACTTCAAGCCACCAACACTGGATATATCTTAGAATTGGGCCATGGTGAAGGAAATTTTCACTTATTCATTATTGACAGTAATCTCTCATTGCACCAACATGTCATGAACATATGCAAGGCTGCATATCTTGAGGTGAGACGCATCAATTCCATTCGCAAGTATCTTTCAGTTGATGCCACTAAAACACTTGTGTGTTCCTTAGCACTTTCAAGACTGGACTATTGTAACTTAATTCTGTCTGGTTTGTCTCAATATCTACTCCAGAAACTTCAAAAAGTTCAAAACACAGCTTGTCGGATCATCCTTAGAGTACCACGATCAGAGCACGCCTCCCCCCTTCTCTGTACCCTACAATGGCTATCCATTCGATCCAGAATTAAACACAAAATGTATTCTCTGTGCTACGTTTCACTGACTTGTTCCAGTCCAACATACCTATCTGACCTCATCCATGTGTACACACCAGCAAGATACTTACGCTCCTCTTCTGACATTCGTATTCTCGTTATTGCCACTATGAAAATGAAATCATATGGACAACGTTCTTTTGCATACCAGGGCCCAGCAACGTGAAACGAATTGCCTACTGAACTTAGACACAACGACACAGTAATCTCATTCAAGAGCGCTCTTAAAACTGACCTATTTCAACTGCAAGAGCAGACTTAAGGACCTAATAATGTATCCTTACCTTAAATATTTACAGCATATTTTCTGTTTTCTAATTTCGTGGTGCTTTTTTATTTTTGTAATCATATCATTATATATGTTTTATAAGTGTTGTCAAATGTTGCAAAGAGCTTAGAGCTTCTAAAGATTAGGCGCTATAGAAAGTCCTCATTATTAGTACTATTATTATTATTATTATTATTATTATTATTATTATTATTTTGTATGTAACTTTTGCACGATGACTTTGATGGCTTCAGCACATAATTCTCGTCGTAATATTATTCCAATTGCACCAAACTGAAGTTAATTGTTCCAAAACGTGCGAATTTCCCGAATTTTGCCTGCCGGGACAGTGTTACGCTCAGGTGAAAACCTGTGCAAAGATATATATATATATATATATATATATATATATATATATATATATATATATATATATATAT
>JAECUM010096063.1:0-13694 GCA_016617855.1 Megalonaias nervosa | reverse complement strand
TCTGTAGAAGAGCATGTCCCACTGATAATTTGAAAAAAAAAAAATAAGAAGGAAACAGAAATAGAAATTTTAAAAAAAAAAATGAACATGTCTTGAATATGTGTGGAGAACCTCCTAACCTTGGGCCTTGCTGTGTGTGTGTGTGTTTTCTATATGAAGCACTAGACCTGAGATTGCATCATTTTAAAGGTTGAACATTTACATTTAATGTTGGTTTGTTCCCCCTACTTTAAAAAAATCATTCTCTCGATCTTGCAGACATGTTAGTGACTTAGCTGAAGGAGGGGTGTGGAATGAAAATTGTAATTAATCATATAGAAATAACAAAAACAATGGTTTCATGTATTCATTTTCCAATACACTGTATATTCAGGACTGAGCAATTTTTTTTCATCCAGTTGTCCAGGACATGTTATTTCAGAAAATTCACTTGTCCTACCTACCTTTTCACTTGTCTCATGTTTAAATCACTTATCAAGATTTGATTAGATTTTTGCACTTTAATCCCTAGAGAGAACAAATGAACATTTCTTGAACTCTGATGATGTATTATTGTTCTTGAATGGTACGTCGTTTGTTCTTTAAGTTATTAATGAACTGTTCAGGAACTGTAGTTCATGAACAGCCACAAAACAATTTCAAGAACATTTCATGTTCAGTTCAAGAATAGTTCATAAAGTTCATGAACTGTTCATAATTTCAAGAACTGCATTTTGCAGGGGCCTGAGTCTCTTAACAGAGTTTTGCAAATTAAATTTCATGACTTTGACTTAAAATGCCTATTTTTATTTAAAAATTAGTATAAGTTAACAAAGAAGCTTTAATATAGTTGACAGTCATTATAATAATTATAAGTGTTGTAAAACAATATATAATTGGTCTCCTAGTAGGTCAGAAAGTAACTGTGTTTTTCTTTCTTCACATCCTGAGTAATCTGTATTAATAGAGACCATACATGAAACAGACTTCAGAAAGTAATAAATATGAATAAGATTTTAAAAAGTTTCAGAATCCATAAAACATTTGTTTATAAAAGAAAAATAATGATACTTTAAATTTCACATTTTTATATTCTATGTCTCTAGACTTGTACCTGCCATTTATAATGTTACTTTGATGAACTGAACCAGAAAAATAACAGATTCACAGAAAAAGCAGAATCATGGTGGCTGTGCTCACACATGGAAAGAGAATGGTAAGAAAGACTGCTTTCTCTATCCTGCATGAATGAGCCAACTACGTCCATGGGTTTGAAATTATATTGCAGTCTGTCTATGGGATGTGAAATTATTTTTCCTTATTACTAACACCATGTCCAGCATCATGATCTTTGCCATTTGAAAGAAATCTCTGGACAATGTACACAATGCAGTTGTTTGTAGAAAGAAAAGTTGCATCTATTTTCTTGTTTTTCAGTATAAACAAATCAAGACTGATTGATTTTAGATTATTTTAGAAATACTATAGGATTAAATGATTATGGGTGTATATTCATCAAAGTGTAATTTTTATGTATTCACTCACAAAATGAACATAAAGTTCAGACTTTCTGTTAACTTTGTGAGTGAATAGGTACAATTTACTCGTTGATAAATACTCACCCATGATCATTTAATCCCTATAACTTCAATTTCCCAACTTTCTGTCATCAAATCACTGAATTCCATCAACAAAACATTTGATTTTAGGTAGCACACACCTGACATAGAACCAAAATATCAAGCCTATCTTTGCAAACCAAGTGTCATCGATCCAGTTAATTCATTGTCAGTGTGGAACTAATGTATCAATAACCCTTGGTTAGTGAAGATGACCCAGCCTGTAGGGCTTTACAAATCCACTTGCCTTACACCCAAGACAAGCTCAAATTTGGCTTGGGCAAACTCGAATTTCCAAGGTAAACAATTTAGAAAGAGAGAGGTCGTGTTCAATTAGTAATGCTTTGTAACAGTAGTTTTACACTCTGCAATCCTTCCACAGTATCAGTACATATATCAACACCTTTATTGCAATGTTATGTACTCCATTCTTCAATAATAATAATAATAATAATAATAATGATGACTACTTCGTATAGCGCCTAATCTTTAGAAGCTCTAAACGCTTTACAACATTGACAACACTTAAAAACATATAAGGAGATGATTACAAAAATAAAAACAAACACCACCAAATTAGAAAACAGAAAACATGCTGTAAATATTTAAGGTAAGGAAACATTATTAGGTCTTTAAGTCTGTTCTTGCAGTTAAAATAGGTGAGTTTTAAGAGCGCTCTTGAATGAGATCACTGTGTCTTTGTGTCTAAGTGCAGTGGGCAATTCGTTCCACGTTGCTGGGCCCTGGTATGCAAAAGAGCGTTGTCCATATGATTTCATCTTCATAGTGGGAATAATGAGAATACGAGTGTCAGAAGAGGAGCGTAAGCATCTTGCTGGTGTGTACACATGGGTGAGGTCAGATAGGTATGTTGGACTGGAGCCTGTCAGTGAAATGTAGCACAGAGAACAAATTTTGTGTTTAATTCTGGATCGAATGGATAGCCAGTGTAGGGTACAGAGCAGGGGGGAGGTGTGCTCTGATTGTGGTACTCTAAGGATGATCTGAGAAGCTGTGTTTTGAACTTTTTGAAGTTTCTGGAGTAGATATTGAGACGAACCAGACAGAATTGAGTTACAATAGTCCAGTCTTGAAAGTACTAAGGAACACACAAGTGTTTTAGTGGCATCAACTGAAAGATACTTGTGAATGGAGCTGATGTGTCTCAGTTCAAGATATGCAGCCTTGCATATGTTCATGACATGTTGGTGCAATGAGAGAGTACTGTCAAGAGTAACACCGAGGTTTCGTACTGACTGTGTGAATTTAATGTTGGTGTTGCTGATATTTATTGTCTGAGGTAAAGGATGTGAATGAGAAAATCTTTGTGTTGTAATCAGGATGGCTTCAGTTTTATCATCATTCATCTGCAGCTTGTTACATGTCATCCATGATTTCACATCGGAAATGCACCTCTCTATACCTTGGATGGTAGCTTCAACTTCAGCTGGATGGCTAGATTTGTATATTTGGGTGTCATCAGCATACAATTGGTGAGACACTGGATGATGATCTATGACACTTGAGAGTAGCTGAGTGTATAGAATGAAGAGAACAGGTCCAAGAACAGACCCCTGTGGAACACCACAGCATAGATCAACTGGGCTGGAGTGTTTTCCATTTGCGGACACAATTTGTGTCCTGTTGACCAAGTAGGACTTGAACCATAGTAAGGCCGTATCATGAATGCCAAATACATGCTGGAGACGGTGAAGTAATATATCATAGTCTATAGTGTCAAATGCTGCAGACAAGTCAAGGAGAGTGAGGACTGTAATCTTTCCACTATCCAAAGCAGAGAGAAGGTCACTGACTACTTTCAGAAGAGTAGTTTCAGTACTGTGGCAAGGGCGATATGCAGACTGTACATTGCTAAAAAGACTGTTTGAATTCAGATGAGATACAAGTTGGGATAGAACAACTTTTTCTAAGATTTTTGACATGAATGGGAGATTAGAAACTGGGCAGTAGTTCTTTAAATCGTTATGGTTGAGTGTTGGTTTCTTCAGCAGAGGCTTTACAATGGCAGTTTTGAAAAATGATGGGAATTCCCCAGATGAGAGGTATTAATAACATGAGTTAGTGCAGGCAATATTGGATCTATGCACTCAAGCAGCAGTGATGTCGGAATCGGATCAAGTTCACATGACTTTGGTGCATTCTTCATCACGATAGTACGTACTAAATCCAGAGACAGGTTCAAATGCTGCTAACCGTTGCTGCTGAAATTTTGTATCACAACTGTATGGTGACGACGAGTCAATTGAAATTGTGTTGTCATGTTTATCTCTGATGGTTTGTACTTTGTCACGGAAGAAATTTGCAAACAGGTCCGGAAGGTCGACTAGAGAGAAGGTAGTTGGAAATGGTGTACATTTGTTCCTTGGCATTAGCTTGTTAGTAATCTCGAATAGCTCTTTGCAGCTGGAACTTTCCATGATTTTAGTACTGTAGTGGGCTGATTTCGCTGTATGGACTATGTCTGTGACATTCTTCTTAGCGGCTTCATAGATTTGCTTCTGAATAGTGAGTCTGGTGGAAAGCCAAAGCCTCTCAGCTTTACGTCGGTCTCTTTTAGCAGTGTGAAGCTGGTCCCTAACACTACTATACCACGGACAACACTTTTGAATTAATACTCTGCACTTGGTTGCTGGGGCATGTTTGTCAAGCAATGAACGCAGGCAGTTATTGAGTTGTTCTACTATAGTAGATAAGCTAGTTGTTAGGTTTGCTTGGATGTCATGCATTAGTTGGGTTCCGTTTATCATACGGAGGTTTCTCTTAGTAGCAAATAACATAACTGCCTGCAGTTTCTTTCATCTATCGATCCTTTAGTTCACATGATATACTGTCAAAGTCCGTCATTTCCATCTTGTAGTCAATGTTAAGGTCAGCCTCACATTTTCTGGCGCAGACATGATAATGTGAATATTTACTATTTAAGGCAAGTTTTGACAGTAGGAAATAAACATTGATATTTTAACTTGTCAGTTATATTTCAGTTTTAATATTTGTAAGTATACAGATTTTCCGACTTTAAAGTCCTAACCTAGCCATGGGCAGTTTGTGAGTTCCCAATGCCAAGATTACTGACTCTAAACAGTCTGCTTGTCAAAGATTGTTTTGATGCCCATCACCAATTTCAAACTGAAGCTGGTCCCTAACACTGCTATACCACGGACAACACTTTTGAATTAATACTCTGCACTTGGTTGCTGGGGCATGTTATAATAATAATAATATAACTCTTGAGATTTCTTTCACAGCTGTGTTTGCAAATAAAAGGCACTCATCTCTAATGATCAACCTCTTGGAAGTCTAGAGCCCACAAGCAGTATTTATAATCTATTGTTTATGTGATTATTATTTTTGACACTGATGCATACTTGCTGTTTGGCAAATAATGAAATGGATAAAAGCAAATCTTTCCAAAGTTGGCATGTCAAAGATTGTTTAGATGCATGTCGCCAATTCAAGGAAGTAGACATGTGAGTGGACACAACACTTCCCAGAAAAAAAGAAGAGTGAATTCATTGTTTTCTTGTTTTCTTGCTAGATCTATACTTAAAGCAGAATGGTCAATTAATCTTTAAAGGAAAATGTCGATACAGAAAAATGTCATGATATATTGAAACATGGTTAAAATTAAGTTTAAACAGTGTCGTTCTTGGCTGTTTAATTTTTAAGTTTAGGTGGGTTTTTTTACCTAAACGTCTCTCTATCTCTTTCTCTCTCTCTCTGGGGCCCCGAGTGGCCGAGTGGTCTAAAGCGCTGTCCGTTACGGATCACTGCCATCTCACCTCTGTCTGCGTGGGTTCGAGTCTAAGATTCGGCGAATGTGGATATGTGAGAAAGCTTGCTAGTAGCTTCTCGTGGGTCGGGTCGGTGGTTCTTTCCGCAGATTTCCCGGTTTCTTCCTCCACCATTAATACTGGCTGCCATGTATAGCCTATCGTGTGCTGAAAAATGGCATTAAGCCCCACAACAACAACAACTCTCTCTCTCTCTCTTAAAAATCTAGCCACTTCCAAAACCATTGTCTACCTATCCATTTATCTGTCTATTTTTATACATGTGTATGTTTGTCTTTGCTCTTCTAACTATATCTGGATTCCCTTCCTTTTTTCCTCATTTACATATCTGTCTACATGTACTATTTTTTGTATAACTCTAATTATCAACATATGGTTTTAAGGTGCAAGCAAAGATAAAATGTAAACAAAAGTTCTATGTTTGTGGGGGAGGGGCTTGCAATAGTTTGAGATTGGGGGAGGGTTTGTAGGAGGCTAAAAATAGATCTTTTTTCCAATGAAAAATGCTTATAAATGCTGAATTCCTAATTTTAGCAATTTATCCACGAACACTCTGTTCCCAATTTGTCCAATTTATCATTAGATCAGATACCTTGAAAATATTCTTTATGAATTCATCCTGGAAGAATTACATCAAAGTGTTGTTCACATACTGTTCTACATGTATTGAATTCACAGGTTCCTTCTCCTAGGAATATATCATTACCAGTTACACACAATAGTAGCATAAAAAAATAGTTATCTAAAGAACACTCAGTTCTTGTTATGATGTATTTTTTTTTATAAAAGTGTAATAAATAATTATATCTAGTTTTTAGTTTTAACTTTTTATTTTTGCTGGCTATGACTGTTTTTTTTTCCTTCCATTTCTTCAGCTTAGAGCCAGCCTCAAGAAACAAGGGGAAACGAATGGTTGTTCACCACAGGTACATAACTTTACTTTCTATCATTAAGTGTTATTTTGTGGTGCTCTTCAAATATCATAAGGGTGTGATGTTTGCAGTTCTCCAAGTAAATGACCACTTTATGAAGGCAGGGAATTTTTCTTTTAATATTTTTTTTATTTTATTATTATGGCAAGAAATGATGAAGTAAAAAGTCATGATGAATTAATTAGAGAAGACTGGTATATTATACAATAGGGAATCTATGTTACAACCCTTCAGTTTCAGAGTTTAAGTTCAAGTAAGCGTCACCTTCTGTGAGTTTAATTGAGTAAAGTTGGTATTTCCCAGTTATCTAGTTGGCTGTCAAGGGTGTAAAGTTTTCTTATTTCTGTCAATTAGGTTTTGCATTGATAAGACAATAATGTATACGTACATTTTTTTTTATGAGAATATATATGTACGTTTGAATGAGTGATAAGAGAGTTTTTGCTCTGACTGGTGCATTTTGGTTGAGTTTAATAGAATGGACAGCACCTGCAACAATGCAAAGTGGAGGCTTTGTCACATGTTTAAATTATTTTGATGTGAAAGCTTATGTGCAGCTGAAAAAAATCATGCCAGGTATTACTTAAATGCATTGGTAAATATGGGTTCAAGCCATTTTAGATATTATATATTTGCTTAATTTTTCTACATTTTTGTTGAAACCCAGTGCATTAGTTCTACGTTTGAATGTACCAAGACTATCTTGCTTATGTTGGATGCTGCATGTAAAACAAATCATAATAGATTATGTTGTATTTTTTGGAAATAGTTGCATTTGAATTAAATGACTGGAATTTTTAGTGCAAGTGACCTTTCCAGAATGGGCCAGATCATACCTGTTTTCATTGACATCCTATGCATAAGCCAACAAACTGAACTTAATAAACATTTTATTTTCTGTTTAGGCTTTAATGCTGCTTTCTGTTGAATACAAGTAACGTTCTTCACTGGTTAGCAAATCTCGAGGACTAATCAAAGGAAAAATATTAATGCTTTTCTTTTGGGCTACAATATGATGCAAACAACAGTTCCTTGGCTCAGTTACCGGTAGTGGTGTAACAACTTTATGGTCTCTGATAAGAGATGCAAAACCATGACCCCAGGGTTTTCCCTGATGCATACATTCTTAGTCCCTGACACATTTTTCCTTGAAGGCCTCTACTCAGGATTTTGGAGTCAAACAAACTCTGGGTCCTTTTACAAAATTTCTTGCTATTTCAGTGCCTATAGGGATTCTTGTTTTTAGCTGTACTGGTCATAGAGTAAATCTTATGGGATGGTCTGTTGTTCATCATCTGTCTGTCTGTTGGCACAAGTTATTACTACATCTCCTAAACTACTTGGAAGATTACCATGAAACATTACACAAACATTCACCCCATGGTCTAGTTGGTCCTAAATGAAAATGGTGATGCTGGGATGTCCCATATGGCAACCACAGCAATTATCTTGAAAATATTATTAATGTTACTTCTAGATGAATGGCCATAATCAGCATGAGATTTCATTAAAAGGCTTTGTATAATGTCTAGTTGGTCTTAACTGAAAATGGTGCAAATCTGACAACCAGTATGACCATCACATCATTGATTTTCAGAATCTTGTTATTGCTGCTTCACCTGAACAGAAAGTCATATTGACATGGGGTTTTCACCAGAAGATTTCTTATGATGTCTAGTTGGTCCAAAATGAAAATGGAGCAGATTTGACATCAAATATGGCTGCCATGGTGGCCATCTTGAATCTAATTATCGCTACTCTTGAATGGATGGCTATATCAACATGGGGTTTTCACTAATATGCTTCTTATGATATCTAGCTGGTCCTAAATGAAAATGTTGCTGATATTTCTTCCACTATGGCCACTGTGGCAGCAAATTTGAAACTCTTGTTATCACTCAAGAGTATCAGAGATGGTTTCAGCACAGTTAAATGGAATAAACGGATATGTCTTTTATTGCTGGAAATTCTTTTTGGTCAGTAGAGTGTCAATCTCTTTGAGGACTCTTGTTGAGTTTGGAACCACCCTTCCCCCATTTTGAAACCTACATGTAAAGTGTTCAAAAAGCCCATAGTCTGCAGACTGAAGCATGCACTCATATGGAAATGCCATCATTAAGTATAAAACATGCACAATGTGAAAACCTAGTATTCATAGCACATTTGTAATGCTTAGTGTAAACTGTCCAATATGGCACCAGGGCAGCCATCTTGAAAATCTTGATTACACCTTGGACTCTATGGATTGTTATATTAACATAGTGTTTTCAGTGCAAGCGTCGTTAGTATGCCAATGATAGACAAGCATGCGAGTCTTTGTATTGAGACTGCATGCAGCAGACATTGATAGAGTAATGAATAACAGTGTATATTTACATTTGATATAGTTTGTTTTTTTATGATCTATAATAATATATTTTTGATTTTTGCAGAAAGAAGCAAGCATGTGGACCCAAGAAAAGTTGCAGAATGGTGGTGCCTTGTGGGATTGGACAAAGATGGCTTTAGCCTCAAATATATTTCTGACTACAGAGGTAGTAGTGCATAAATTAAGATTTAGGTAGATCTTTTTGTTATTTGTTTTGCTTTAGAAGACCAGGCTCCCTTAAATCCCTGTATGTGTCAGACATGTCCAGTAGTTCAAAGGTTTTGACTGGCATATTCTCTGAGTAACCAGACATTGGTCATAGAATATTCCAAAAAATCATATCAAACTGTCTTTGATTTGTTTATCCATGAAACTTACAAAAATACCTTAACAAAACAAATTTGAATCTCACTATGTCTAGTTTACAGATTGTTTCTTTGCCTGACAAACATTAAAGGTGTCGCCAACTAAACGTAATTCAGAGGCGACTAGGTTTAGTTTACACATTGTTTCTTTATCGGAGAATCGATAGATGTGACACAGACAAAGCTTGTTACAGCTCAACTGTCTCAAGGCTATATTCCTGACAGTTAGCTGGTTAGATGGGGGTAGAGAAGGGCTACTTAAACTTTTAGTGAACAATAGTGCGGTGAATTTTTGTTTGTTATTCTATAATTTTTTATTTTTATGGGTAGAATTTTATATGCATATATGAGACAGTAATAAGTATCAGTCCTACGTTTACTGCTTGAGAGAGAGCACTACTTACCATGTCAAAACATAAGCATAATAATGATGAAAACTGTAACCCTTAGCCAGTGTTTGCAAGACATTAGCTGTACATTACCATGAAGCAACATGTTGATGGAATTTTTTACATCACTGGACCTTGGAGATACACCTATGCGGTGAAAAATTGCTAGTTACCAGCTTTGATTGAGACCTCTTATTGTGATGATCAGTTGAGAAATCCCTGTGCCGGCACATATTAGTTAATGGACATTTTTGCAAAATAAACAAATTTGAGGGCTGAATGCAGTATGTAGTGAATCGATGATAGCAATAAACCTTTTACACTAAAAGTTTTGCAAATATGTCTTTTAATAAGAAAATATGACCATTTTGAATAAAGTAAAGCAGGTGGAAAAGAAATGTAAGTAATACAAGGGAGGGTAGGCAGACCATGGATTGGGTATAAACTTGAGTGAAATGTATATTTGACACCAACATTGGTGGCCAAACAGTCAAAAGAGAAAGTCACTTGGATACAAAGAATGCCATCTATGGTACTCCTACTAGGTACATTAGATTTGCACTACTGTAGACGAAGAAAATTTTGGATTCTAGAAGGTCCCAGAGTGGGTTTGAAATTTGAGTCTTTTTGCTACTTGCTTATTATTGCATTCCTATTGCGTAACAATGCACTGGTATATTGTTTTACTGAATTCTGGAAATGAAAATAAAATTGTTTTTGAATTGGACATAAATTGCAAATTGCCAAATAATAGCAGTCTATAAGCCTATGCATAAGCCTTTTGAAGAGAAAACGGGAAGCAATCTAGATCCATATGGTATTTTTCAGGTTATGGTGTTTTCACTGATGAGAAATGGAAAGAGGGGATTTTTTGTTAGAGTATTTTGGAGAGCGCATAAATATCCAAGAGGCAGAAGAACATGAGAGAAAATATGTTAAAGACAGGATGAAATTGTTCTATATCTTTTTATACAGATTTGATGGAAAACAAGAGTGGTATGTTTATTAATATAATGTTTGTATTTTTAGAAATAAGATTCAATAGCCAAAGTCTTTGAGATACACCCACATTGTGCAAGGTTTGAACTGCATCTTTCTGCTTGGGCACACTTTTTTACATGCTTTCAAATTACAAATTAAACACCCATGGCCAAATGTTGAGGAGCACATGGTCAAATTAAGGTATATATATATCTAACATTGATGTATGTTGAGAACAGCTTTGGTCATTTAATATTTGTACTTGCATACTATATGAAGAACCACAAAAAACTGTTAAACAATGGAAACTTGTAGAGCTGAAACAAATACCACATTTTCCTATTTAAATATTCATTGAAGTTTTCAGATATGATTTGAATATATGTTGATGTTAATGAAAGTATCAAATTCATTCTCTTTTTTGCCTACTTTGGTATTTATGGACACCCCCACCAACCCCACTCCCCATTAAGCTGCATTGAAAACAATGTGAACTATGTCGTATAAATCTAATTAAATGACACTGTAGGCATCTTGAAGACATTTTTGAGGGTTCATTGTAAAAGTCAAATCAGTGGGTTATTTTTCCAGTTTATCTTCAAACTCAGTACAACTATGAATGTTCCTTTTGTGCTGAAGACAGATGGTAAAGAGATGAGACTTGATTACCTGTTCAGTTAAATGCTGGGACTATCTCAAAAATTTCTTAATGACATGATTTGTACTAATGCACAGCAAAACAGAGTAGCAAGCTTTATTACAACAGCAAGCTTGCAAACCTTACAGCATAAATGGTTCTATTCCAATGTCATATCAATTGACCCATGTATGTTTTAATGATACAAAGTTGACATATGCATTACTGACTTTAAGTAAATAATTAAAATGATGGTGTCAGATTTTAAGCATATTAATTCCATAGCTACATAATGACTTCAAAAATTTAAGAAGAACAAACAAATGCAAAAGTATATTGGAGTTAACGTTCCAAGGCAATATGATCAGGTGGTGGTGGTGGTGGTAATGGTTTGTGGGATTGACTACAACTGGTCTGACAGAATGAATGGCTGAAAAAGGAAAAAAATATTGGGTGGAGTTTGGTTTGATTGATGCATAAAAGCTTTGTAAACTCTATTATATACCATGTTCTTCACCAACTTGCATTATTACATGTTATCTTTTAAAGAGTATAATGAATATAAATGGTGATGTTGTGAGTACTATGACTATTCAGAATTTTGACATGATTATCTTGCAAGTTTGCATTTGATGTGATTTGGAAGGTTTGAAGTTAATCCAGACCTGCCAACTCTTATGATTTTGCCGTAAGTCTTACAAAAATTACCCCAAAATACAGACAAGCAAAAACTACGGAAAAATGATCATTGCCGAAAAATCCGGATAATTGGTACATCCGTGTTTGATATGGATCCGGGTTTCATATTAGAATTAGTGATATTAGTCAGGGAACCAGACTAACTGTACAGCAGCATCCCAGACGCTTTAAAATGCACCTGTTTGTTTATGCAAAGTGTCTTCATGATTAAACTATTGATTATAGAATTTTTTGAAAATGGTATTCAGGAAGCGATACATGTTTAAGAGAAAAGGGAAAATAAGCTGATAAAAAAGTGTTAATAATCGACACAGAAGAATAAAAAGGACTATTCAGATTCTTGTGAATAAAAGCTGGAAAGGACACAATTACGCTTATTGGACATCACATGCCAATTTGAGTGAAATGAAAAAAAGAATTTCCAAAGAATTACACCAAGTTGAGAGATAACAACAAGCCATTGAGTTGCATTGGGTTTGGAACTAAAGTTTGTGCAACTGTACTAGTGGTGGCCGATACTGGGAGACCGTTTCGCTGATTCCTGCAAGCAGTTCGGGCTCACCATCAGCCTAAAAAAGACAAACGTCAGTGCTCAAGATGTCAACACTGCCCCCTCCATCAAAATCGACGGCACCACCCTGAAAGTAGTCAACAACTTTATTTACCTGGGGTCAACCATCAGCAACACTCTTTCGCTTGATGTGGAGCTGGAAACAGGGCTTGGAAAGGCAAACACCATCATCGCCCGACTAACAAAGAGGGTGTGGGAAAACAGCGCGCTGACAGTGCACACCAAGACTCAAGTCTACCAAGCCTGCGTTCTGAGCACCCTCCTATATGGAAGTGAGACCTGGATCACCTACACGAGGCAAGAGCGTCGACTCAACTCTTCCATATACGGTGCCTGCAACGCATCCTAAAAATTAGCTGGCAAGACCACTTCCCACACAGCGAGATCCTTCAGTATTTGGTAGGTACTTGACACTGTTGCTTGTAAAGCAAAGAAACTTTGTTTTATAACTGATGAGTGGTATACCACAATATCAAAACCAGGTCACTCTGACCTGAGTTACATGTTTAGTGCATTTGATTAGAATCTAAAGAATCAAATTTACCACAATGTCCAGTTATGTTCGTTCATCTGGAGTTTGTCAGAAAAAGAGTATTCATTAAACAAAAAACAAAATAACATTATAAGTTATTAAACTCCACGGCTCTGTCACTGAAGTGCTTGAGAATGCTCTTTGGCATACAATTCATCATCTGTAGGATGAGTGAGGTCAAGTTACACCCCAGTTCCATTCAATTATTAGATTTTTTGGATATATCACTGAAGTGCTTGAGATGGCTGTATGGCTCTAAATTTAAGCATCTGTATGGTGAGCACTGTCAAGCTTGTGAGTGTGATGCCATGATGAACTGTTGACAAGTACAATAAAATAATGCCTCTGTGATATATGATCACTCTGAATAACAGATGAGATGGTCCTAATAGAAATGATTTGGTTGACTTTGGTATTTTAAAGCACAGAAACACAAGTTATTTATTGCCGAGGCAATTGGAGTAAAGTGCCTAACCAAAGGACACCATGGTAGCCAAACCTGAACCTGTGTGGTTGCCATTCTGGCACACTAACCTTGTGCTAGTCACTGCAGCTCCTGCCTCAGTCAGTCACCTCTTATGACACACATTGGGTATATTCTACATCTCTGAGCACACAAAGGGGGAGGGGGCCTAATAGAAATGAAAACATGCCATTGTGTGAAAATATGGTTTGGGTGGGGACGGGTCAGCTGATTAGAGGATCAGCTATGCTAAAAACAACCAAATACATACTTTGCAAAGTTCTTCAAACTGTATGTTAGACATTCCAGCTGTCAGTTTCAGGAGGACAACAACGGACAACTGGCAA
>JAECUM010096061.1:0-48547 GCA_016617855.1 Megalonaias nervosa | reverse complement strand
GCCCACAAAGTGTAACCTCCGACATAATCTTCGTACGAAATACCGTGACTGGTGTTGGTTCCTAGTTGCCCCGTAGCTTCGTACAGGAACAAGTACGATCTCAAGTAATTCTTCTGGGCAAAGTTAGGTTCGAAGGGTCTGGTACACAAAGTCTTGCCATCGCGACTGACTTCAATTTTGGACACTCTGTAGTGCTTAAACTGAAAAGGATTTTGATCGTGGGCTCCGTTGAAGGCTGCATTACTGACGATACCAACGATTAAACGTTTGGGTAACTGTCCTTGGAACAGATGATCTTCGATCTTGGATCGGAGTCCAGTAGCAATGGTGAATGTTTTCACTTCGACACGCCGTATCGGATATTTGGCGGTCGATCTGCTCAATGTTTGACTGATGTCGTTTCCCGCTTTAGGTAACACTTCTACACGTCGCACGTAAAGTCTGGCTTCTTGCATGATGGTTTTGTACTCGTTGGCTTGAGCCATCAAATGGAAAGCGACACTGCTGCGATTGAGTCTCAGGCGAATATCCACTCCGTTCAGCAAATACTTTTCTTGCAACCACATGTCCAAATGCAAACGATCCATCAGTTCTAAACTACGACCTTGCAGGATTTTCCTTCGACGATCGTTAAAACCCACATTGTGAGGATCGTCATCGGCTGTCAGGGCTCTGTCGTTAAACGTGTTCTCACCTGCAGTGTCAGGCTTCCATACCACGCAAGCATCCAGATGAGTGTTCTTGACCTCTTTTCCGTACGTCAAGAGATTTTCTAGGTACGCTCGGTAAGGGTAAGTATCCGTGCTACTGCTGATCAGTTTATTATTCAAGTACAAATCCACTTCGCTGAACAAGGAATGCATGAAATTGTTGACGGGAGCTACTGCGGCATCGGCTCCCGGATTGGTGTTGTCGGCTTTGATCACTTTCAGCTTTAGATACAAGTAACTATTATTCAGATCGATGTAATCTTCGGGCTGTCCTTTGATTTCAAACTCGATGGGAGCGGAATCCACCAAAGAGGAGACGGGATGAAATTCGACCTATTGGGATTCTTGCATCGTCATCATGGTGGGTGGCATGGCAAACAGATCCAGTTCCGACTTGGAACAAGCACAAGACTCTCGGTGCATCATTTTCCTTTTTTAATAATCAAAAACGTCTAACTCTCGGACGGTTTTTCTTTTCTTTGTCTTTCTAGCTCTAGGGGCGTGAAGTCCTCTGAAAGGGTGTTTTCGTCGTCTTTTTCTGCCTTGCCCTTGCTGTGGCCTCAGGGAAGCAGGAATGCCTAACTCAGCATTGCCCAGGGCATTTATAGGAGTTTCTCGCCGACCCAAAAGGTCTTTGCCCGTTTGAAGCAAAAACATTTTTGCCTGCTCTCAAGAAAGCTTCTTTGGGGCTTTGTTTGTCAATGATGACATTTTGGAGAAATTCTTTACCTTGCGTCAACGCGGCATCTTTTAAGGCGTGCAATCCTCGTGTCACCATCGGTTTCAAAATGGGAACCACTCTACGAAAGGCCGATTTGAGCATATCACCTAAACCATGTCCTCGCTGTCGAGCAACTCCTTGGTACGCAGGATACTGACAAAAAGTTAGAGTAATCGTTTTCGAAAATGGAGTTTCACTGTGACTTTCCCTTTGGTGAATGGAATATTTTGTCCCAGATCTCCTTTTATAGTAATGTTGACAGTGTCAAAATACGGCTTACTGACGGACAAATAGTGAGGATTTACAAATTCACGGTGAACGTGATAGGTGTTTCCACCTTCCTCATCAGCCTTCGTGGCAGAATCCACTTTGAAAGGAATGACACGCAGTAACGGTACGGAGGTGTGTCCCACTACGTTGTACTCCACCACATCGGAGTACACAAAAATCAAATTCAGTCCTAGGTTCATTTCTACAGGAAATCGAAAATATTTCGCAAAATCCACGTTACTGGTCACGGCTGGTATTTCTTTTGCAATCTTGATTAACTTAGGGTCTCCACCCAAAATGTCATACAATTCAGACAAAATGTAATGGCCAATACTTTGTCCTCAGAAAATTTCATCAGTAGGCGACGAGATATTTTGTGGTACTCGATTGTGACACTTTTTTTGGCTTTCTCCAAAGCTTTACTAAACATGAAATTGAACCTCTCAGCTATGGTGTTCACCAAATGTTGACCACTAAAAAAATAACCTGCAGGAACTTTCAACAGATAAGTGGTTCGTTTAGTTATGGGGCTTGGTGTTTTGATAAAGTCAGCTACACCACCACCACTAGCGCGTTCATCCATGAATTGTTGCACTTGATCGTCACAAACTTCTATCGTCAAAGTGTTTTGATTTCCGATGATGTTTTTGATTTGTGTAGGGTGAATAATTTCTACCAAAGCCACTTCCCAACGGGCTTCGTGATCCAATCGGATGGCCTGAGGTAATTTGGCCGAGAAACAGCACAAAGTGTTATTGGGAAACACTTCCATGGAACTGTCACTGGGTAACGTTAAGTAAAATTGGTTGTTCATAATTCCACAGTTCTAGTATCCGAGGAGTCACTGGAAGTGAGAGGAGTGTCTAAAAGAGGATGGTTAGGGTGACTGTTGGAACTGACGTTGGACACAAGGCTCCCGTTGTTGTTGTTTCCGTTAGAGGAATGTTTCAGAGACGGATTGGGAAGAAGGTAACCAATGCAACTGCTGAGTAAAATGGTCCACAATTGTTTATCTCCTTGTTGCAAACTCAAATTGGCAATGGCAGCACCGATGACACAATACACCACAAAGATTTGGCAGAAAAAGACGATTTGAGTTTTAGGCACACGTTCTCCACACCACACCCACAAGGGTTGTTTTTGTAGATCTTGCAGAGAAGAACTGGGGAAGGAGTGGTCACTGCAGTAGCTGAGACTGTGTTGAAGGGCATGATGGTCACTTCTTTTTATAGTCGATGAGTTGCGAAGCGTCGATCCAAGAGTCAAAACTGGGAGGATATCCTTTCCAACGTACTTTGACTTCTTTGACGCGTTTCTTTCCTACTTTACGAGTTCTTCGATCGAGAATGCTTTCGATCTCGTACACGTCGTCTTCTTTTTTGGTCACACGTTGTAACTCGGGTAAGTAAAACGTCCCTTTTAACACTTCCCCGTTCATGTCCTCTAATTTATAGACGGGAGGATAACGACCACGCACACGTTCAGTGACACGAAACAATTCGGTGGTCCAATTGGGTAAGTAACCTTTGTCGAAAGTGCGTTTGGTTTTGCCAATGCGTACCCAATCTCCCGTGGCCAACACTCCACCTTTCTTGGGGACAGGCACTGTCGTGGACGGTCCAAACAGGCGCTCGAAGACGGTCACTTCGCTGTCGGGAGTCACTTCTTGGGGGGCACGTCCAATGCTCCGATGGTAAGATTGGTTGTACGATTGAACGAGGTGTGGCAAGACGTCAATGTACTTGAGAGTGTGTTGATGCGTAAAATATTTCCACATGCGTTCTTTCAAGGTGCGTTGAAAACGTTCCATGATGCTGGCTTTGGTTTCGGGATTCTCGGTGGTGAAAAAATGAATGTCACGTTTCTTCAATTCTTTTTGGAAAGCTTGGTTTAGAAATTCGGTGCCTTTGTCCGTTTGCCATCGAAGAGGGTGACGACCACTTTGTTTTAACACCAGTTTGAGGGCTCGCACTAACTCACTGCTCGATTTGGAAGTCAATGGTACGACCCAAGCAAATTTGGAAAAGACGTCGATGACACAAAATAAATATTTGTAGCCACGATTGTAGGTGGCCAAATGAGAGACATCGGCTAAATCGGCTTGCCATTGGTGATCGATACCCTCCACTTGGGTGCGACTTCTGGAAAATTTTCGCCGAATGGGTTTGTGTAAGGTGTACGTGGCTTGTTCTTGTAACCAGCGTTGCACCTGAGGTAAACGGATACTTTTCAGTCGAGTTTTGGCAGCACGATACAATTTCTGAACTCCTCCGTAACCAGCAGGATGAGCTGGATCGTAGTAAATGCTGGTTAACACCTTCTCCATGTTTTAACAAGTGATCCAATTTTCACGAATGCTAGTCTGAATGGAAGGAGGGGGTGGTTTGGAAACGGTCTTACGTGTCCGATGTGACACGGGCGTAGAAGTGGAAGGTAGTGGTGGTGGTGGTGGTGGTAATGGAATGGCTTTGGTCTTCTTTTCTTTTTTCACTTCTGGTTTCCCTTCTTTCTTTTTCACCTCTGTCGAAGGTGGAGTAGACATCATCTTTTTAACCCAAGCTTTAAGTTCTTCTCGTTGCGGTGTAGGGAAGGGGTCAACAAGGACGCTGCAATCTTACTAGGAATGGGAGCTGCTGACGGTGTTTGAAAAACTTCTCGTGCCTCTTCTTCCTCAGGCCTTCGTGGGGTTGTGTCTGTCTTGACCACTGGTGGTGGTGGTAGTGGTGGTGGTGATGGACTTTTCATCAAGGCCTTAAAATCTTTCAGAGTGGGTGGAGCTGTTTCGTCTAAAGCTTTCTGGTGAAAGAGTTGCAGTCGTTGCAACAACTGTACGTACCGTTGCGATTTTTCCGTTTCTGACAAATCGCTGCGATCCATCAACGATTGCAGTTCGTGTTGTATCTGGGACATCTCGGTCAAATGAGGATTGGGAGGTAAATGTGGGTTCGTTGTTCTTGCCAACGATGGTATTCCATCCATCGTTTGTAAGGGACTAAAGCTAGTTTTCGTCCTTCCATCAGATTTCAAGGATCACGTCCGAGATCTTTTGATTTCAGAGGTCCCTTTTATCTTCTTGGTCCTTTTTATCTTCATCCTCCCATGTTTCCCAATACTCCTTGCAGCAAGGGTCCTCCTATTGTTCCCATTACTCCTTCCAGTAAGGGTCCTCCTATTGTACCCATGACTCCTTTCAGTAACATGGGTAAAAAGGGTAAAATTCCTCCGCGTTGCACCAACATCTTTTTCTTTTGACGAATAGGTATTTCCTTTTGGATCATTTGACGAAGAACGTGCCGATGTTTGCCTAAGCATTCTTTCTGGTGTTTAGACAAAGGTATTGTGCCTTTCAAGACATTCAGACAACATTCGCACACGGTATCAATAACATCTTTGGAGGCTGTTTGAATGAGTTTTTTTTCGCATGGGTGAAGGAGCTTTGGACAGGACGGACAACATGTCCCAATGTTTGGCCAAACGAGGTGGCAGTCCTTTCCTTTTCTTTCCTTTGGAGGTAGAAGAGGAATGTCTTTTTTGGGGTGACATCTTTCTCAGTGGGTTTGTTGGTTCCGTGGCATACAACAAAAAAATTCACTAACGTCAATGACTTGTCGCACGGTCTTTTATCCTTTTGGGGACTATCGCTTTGTCATAAAGGTGACGATGTGTTTTCCAAAATCACCAAAGAATCCTCCTCTTTGGTGACTCCTCTTTTTCTTTGGACGAGTGTGCCTTTTCTGGGGGTGACGTCGATGTTTGACTAAGCGCTTCTTAAGATGACGTGACTGTCTTTTTCGTTTTCCTTTTCCTTTTTGGACCGAAGAAGAAGAACGACGATGGTAACGGTGTACACTTCTTGGAGGGAACATCTTTGGACGTGCAGTAGCACAAAAAATACTGATCCGTATGGCTTGCCTCAGGTCATTTTATACTGGAATGCGTCGCCACTGATTGTCTTTACGTCGTATCAACTTGATGACAGGCAACACACGCCGTGGAGGAGTTCGCAACGGACTAAATCGAGACAGTTCTTGCTTGGACAAATCCAGTAAACTCTGTAACACACCCGTTCTCTCTTGGACTTTGACCTTGGGGGCAGGTACTTTGTGAGCCGCGGCTACTGCCGCTAAAGAGGAAGAGGGTGTCACTGCTGAAGGAGAAGTTGTTGGAGACACTCTCTTGCGAGTAGAAGCTTTTTTCTGTGGGCTTTTCTTTTTCTTTTTCTGAGGCTGTGACCTGGTCTTGACACCCTTTCTCTTTTTCTTTTTCTTCTGGGTACGTTTGGGTGTGGCTTTTTTCTTGGGGACAACTTTGGGAGCATTAGGATCCCATTTTAAGAGGGAACGAATGATGACACCTCCTAAAGATCCACTTCCTCCAGGTTTCAAAATGATTTGCTTTTGGTTTGAGTGTCGATGCGAGGATCGGCTAGTTGCGTCAAGGCAACTTTGTTTCTCTCAAAAAAACGTTTGGTTTGATGTGGAATCTGAATGATGCCTTGCAGTAATTGACGTGCTGTCACCGTAAACCATCGTAAGACTTCCTTGAGACTAGCTTCTAAGACACGAGCATGTATTTGTGGATTTTTTTCGCGACTGATGCCGTACAAGGCACGAATCAATTTAATGGGAAGATGAGACTGAAGGGACGTCATGTTGACAATGTGTGAGACAGAGTCCAAGTGACTGAGGTTTTTATAGATTTTTTGGGGTGATTAAGTCGACGACGGAGACGTGTACACGATAGGTCCTCCGTCTTGGCACCAGGGGTGAAACAGATGGGTACGAAATCGCAAATAATCGGGAGTAGTGGATTTTAAATCCACGAGTAAATAAGCGTGTGGGGTTTGAGTGGCATCGTCGTACGCATGAATCAGCCAAGGCGTTCCTAACTGTTTGGCTAAGACTTGTACTTGCGATTTATCTCTAGGGCTTCTAAACAACACCAAGTAATGAGCATGGAGACTGATGGTACGATGGGCTTTACTTTGTTGAAACAAATTTTGGGTAATGTAAATGACACTGGTATTACGATGATGCCCTTTGCGCGTAAACCAGAGTTTAATTTCTTCTTCGTCTTCTCCTAACATGTCGTCAAAAATAACCAAATGAGTTTGACTAGGGTCACACACGATTCCGTCGTCTTCGACAGGAATGCCTTCCACAAAGACGATGGAATCGCCTTGACTTTCTCGCAGAAGACTGTACGCCGATTGCCACTCTTTATAGCACCACACGATTCGCTGAGGAGGACGATCGATCAAATGATGTTTATGTTCGATCAAACGTTTGACAAATTCGGTTTTGCCTGAACCGCTTGGTCCAGCAATAAGCATGTTAAAGGGATGGCGAAGATACAAGGCCTCCCAACTAGTCCGATCTACGTGTTCGTCAATGACTTTGACAGTGGAGGAAGAGGGCGCAGAGACAGCAGAGGTAGCCATAGTAGTAGTAGTGTAATAAAATGTCACTTGTGACACGAAGACAAACAAGACAAGAGTTTTTATACTTTTTCAGGACACGTTTATTGTCATCTTTATTAGTGAACAACACGAAAGGCAAAAATACATAAAAGCCATATGGTTAAGTACAGGAATAAAAAACACAACAAAACGACCATAGTGGAATATAAACAAGTCTCTGTACAACATTTTTGTGATCAAGAGGTGAAATCGTAGGAGTAGTGTGTAATGTTCTGAGAGTCTGTACATTCCTTGGTTCAGTCACACAAGGGTCCTCCCGAAATGGTCTTTCAGGAATGCCAATGACAGTCCTGTCTTGAAGAGAGTGGTTTTCCTCGGTGACAGACTGTTCTTCTGGTATTGACACTAACACAGGTTTAAAAGTGACTTTTTTCACGGTACGTTTTAATGTTTTAGGATGACAAATCTTGGGTATAGTGTGCCACTTCTTTAGCCCAAGCCTCAAACCCCCAACGTTTCCAGTCACGTACATCTGTCCAGTGAGGGTGTAAGTCACAAGCTACACACACGTCGTCGTACACATCTTCAGTACCTAAAAGTTGACGAATCTTGTTTTCCCGTAGAGGTTGAGAAGTATCCAAATGAAAGCGCAAAGCTTTGAGCAGAATGAGGCTCTCGTGGACATTTAAAGGCATCACTTTCATGTTTTGTTTTGGAGTAATAGGTACTGTTCGTAAAGAGTCCACAAAGAATCAGCTGGTAAACGAAATCCCAGAAAGCAAGTCACTAAGACACACACTACACGTCGACCCCAATTCAATGGAGACAGTTCTCGCAATAGGTGTTGGTAATCCTCTACCGTTTGAATACTGTCATTGATTTCCTTCCACGGAATCTGTTGTATCACGAATGATAAAGGTCGTGGCATGGTAGAACGTTTTTATACCCTCTTTTTTCAGCAGCTATAAGTGTACTTTTTGCACAGAAGTGGTCGTATTCCGTCGACGTATCTAAAATATTTAGTCACTAACTTGTACATCACACATCGTTCAGAAGTTTCCTCTTTATCTAAGTTTACATTGTGTACAAGATTTTGGTAACCCTCTAACTCTTCTTCTGGAATTCGATGCAATAAGTGTACCTGGTAGCAAAAATAATCACTATCAACAACACAATCCTTCTTGCTCACGAGTAGTTGATCAATGTCTGACCCCTGGAACACTTTCATCAGAATCAATCCTCTTATAGCATTTAGGTACCAGTGGTTCCAACATCGGTGACGTAACGGATGCAATGATTCTTTTCGTTTCACTTGTATTTTGACGAACTCACGGTAAATGCGTTCTCTCAATTCCACAGGCAAAGCACGAATGTTCTCTTGTAAAGTATCCATAACCCCGTCAGTCAAACACTTCTCCTAGAGCGAAAGTAATGAACGTAGTGGGTAATTTCTGACCACTGCCATTCCAGGAAACGGTCAAGAATGTCAATAAAATCTTCAAATGTAAATGGTCTAAAGCGAAATAGTAGAACGAACGCACACTTGATCCATATAAATCGGACTTGTTTGTTGACTTTGGTCAATTTCCTCTTATGAATTTCTCGACACAAATGTTCTACAGTTACTAATTGAGATTTGACTCTGGCAAGTCCCTGCCATATGTCCTTGTAGATCTTCTCTTGCAATTCGTTTGGTAATCTTTGAAGATTATTTTTTACATCGGGTTTAAATACTTGGCTAGGGATTGTCCAACGTTGGACTCCTAACTCCGTAGCTAGCTTTTTACACAACATGGTAGGGGCACTTCAATGACGAGGTCCCACTAAAGGCAGGTAGTGACACTCTGGAGACCATTGAGCATGTTCCAGGTAAGCGCAATCTTTCTTCTCCCACTGGTGAAGTGAGACACTGCAACTGAAGCACTTGACTTTATCTCCTTCGCCCAAGTAGATAAATCCAGCTCTGGCTAATTCTTCGGGGGTAGGTCCTCCTAGATATTTTGGCCATTTTCCTTTGAAGGTTTGCAATCGACTTTCAAAATCACAGTATTCTGGCAAACGCACAGGGAACGAATATTCGTCTTTCACAGGTTCATTTCGATGAGGGTACGGTGAAATCCTTAGGAGTTTGCTCAGTTTTACATGACATCCGTAGGGTGGTAGTCGCTTGGTTTCCTGTGGAGGTGGCCATCCACCATGAAAAAAAAAAAAAAAAAAAGGTGTGCGATAACGAGTGGCATCGCTTTCACATCCGTCAGGTTTGACACGTACAGCATCACTTTCCATGGTAGGCATGGTAGTAGAAGTAGTAGTTATAGCAAAGTTCCCATCATGATGTGGTACTGAATCACTAAGGTCATAGCGTACGGCATCCCTACCATCGCAAGGCACAGCATCGTACTTGAGCTTACTCTTACTGGATACTTGCTGTGTGAATGGATTCATCTTTCTCGCTTAGCAATGGTAGTCACAATGAACTATCGACCTTGAACGTTGTCCCTTTTTATATGCTGACCAATATCGACATGACCGTACGGTAAAGTGAAGTGGTTGGGAAGCCGAACTCGCTTCTGGTACACGATTTGATAAACTTTTTTCAAGGGTCGACTGACGATTTGGTGTGTGGGTAAACGTACAATCTTGTGCGGTTCGTGGGTGGTCACTTTAAAGTTTCGATCCTGTCCAGACTGCAAGGCTTCTTTCAATATGCTAAAGTTCACCACTCGGCTGGTGCGATAATTGAGAGTCAATCCTTTTCACTTTACACTCCGTGTGCACATCTCCTTGATTGTTCCGGTATTCGTAGCCGTAATTTTTGGGACCGCCACTTGCAAAACTTAGAATCTTGTGGTCGGGATGCTCGTCCGTCCAGGCTCCTAAACGGTCTCCTTCGATGACAGGGTGAGGTTGACCCAGGCGAACAATGTAGATGCAACTGTCCGTGTCAAAATACAGCACACGATCTCCTAATAGTTCTAAAGCTTCGTACAGTTTTAAGCGAGCATGGGCTGTCACGTAAGCCGCAATGATGACATTTCCAAATTCGTCGGCTTCTACAAAGTCCAGTTCTTCTTCGTAATTGACTAAGAGCAAGTCCTCACGAACAACGTCCACGTGTTTCATGTATTTGGTTTTGCCGTGAATCATCTGCAAGTATCGGAAAGGTTCTGTCAAATACTCCGTCTTGGGTAAACACGGTCGTTGTGCCATTTTGCCCCACAAACAATTCAACATCACTTTGGCAAACGATCGCCTTCCTTCGTTTCTCTCGATGTGGTCTAAAGTGATGCCTTCCTGCTTCCAGTATTTCTCTTTGAACTTTGTTTGGTCGTCGGGAGTGTGACACCAGGAAGGATATCCGCTAGCTTCTTGTTTCAGTTTCAAAAAGGCATTCACGTAGTCTGCAAAAATGCCTTTTGAGAATCGTCGCCCTTGTGGTATTTTTCTGTCTTGGGAAAGTGGTAAATTTCGTACACTTCTAACAGTTGGTATCCCATGTCCAGAGCTTTAAACAATTCCACGCTGACCCACGTTCCCGTCAAGGCTCGTTCTTCCTGAGTGTGCTGGCAAGGGTGGTCTTGGTTGCACGTTTCAGCACAAGTACGACACAAGGGAAACATCAGTTTTCCTTGGCAATGATGTGGTAAAACGGGATGGTACAAGTTCGTGGGAGGCAAGACTTTACACTTGATCAGTCCTTCGTATTGTCGAATATTGTCCACGTCGATGTGTTCCGTCAGCAATTGTGGGTGCCCTGCGGAAAAGTGACAATATTTGCACACGTAAGGATACAGAGAACACACGTCCAAGTATTTAATTTCTTCTCCTTTCTCCTCGTCGACTTGGTACAGCAAACAGGTGGCATTCGTCCGTCCTCCGTACAAACTGTCCCGCGGGTTCAGAGGGTCCACCAGCTTGTAACTTCCCACGATGCGCTTAAACTCGGGATCGGTTTTCAATCGCTGATCGTACTCGTGTTCCCACATTTCCACTACTTGGTATCCTTGCTCTTCTAACTTCAAGCGTCGCTGACAAGTGGCCTGGTACAAGTCTTCCATGGTCCGTTGTAAAACTGGTTTTTAGTGTCACGTTGAGGGTAGCAGATGGGACATCCGTGAAATAAGCACCCGTTAAACTCGTACACGATCTGGGGGTTTTCTAAGTCCCAGCCGTCTACTGAATACCTTCCGATGGTCTTTTCGCCTCCTCCGTTGCGAGCATGTTGGATCCATTTGTCTTCCTTCTCACACAAGTAATGTAACCAGCGTAGGGCTTTGACCGAGTATTGACGTTTGACAAAATTGGTCGTTTGAGGACTGATGACAGCTAGGGTGTGTTCGGGCATGAATCGTTGACGATACACTAAGGAACACGCTTTGGCAATGGTACAAGCTTCTTTCAAAGGCTCGATCCCTCCGTGTTCCATGAACAGTTCTCGAAATTTTCCACAGCAGCGACGTAAAATGTCTACGTCGGAATGACAATATTTTAACATTTCTTCTTGAAAGTCAAAAGGGTCCGAAGCGTGAGTCTGGTACCATGCGTAGAAAGCTTCTCGTTGTTCGGTACGCATGTTGTCGGGGTCGTAGTAGTGAGCCTCAGGCAAATGGGGTAGAATAGCGTGTTGATTGGCTTCGGTATTGAAAAAGTGGGGAAAATAGCCTTTGGCCATTTCTGTCATGCCAAACGTTTTAGGCATGCGGCTCAAAGGCATAGCCAAGTAACTCATTGAATCTTTAAACTGTACTTGTCCCACTTGCATGGAAATGATTTTTGCTCCGTTCAAAGTTACTTTCAGACGTTCGGTACTTTGTTCCGTATAGTATCTCAACAGAAATTGTCCATCGTATCCCGAGAAATTGTGAGCCATCACCGTGGCATGGCGATGACAATCTCCGTAACGTTCGATATCTTCTTGGCTCCACGTCTCGTCGATAGGGTTTAAGATCCATTGGGCAAAATCGGCCAGTGTGTTCGATCCCCGAAAGATTTTTCCACGTCCTCCAGGAATCTTGCTGCAGTAAGGGCAATGAGTCAAGATAGGCTCTTGGATGCACTTCTCGCACGCTCGGTGAGCCACGCAGAAATTAGGAATGTGAATGCCAGTCTCTTGCATGCATTTGAAATCGAAAAAGATGAAATTCCCTTTCTTCTTCTGGTCATTATCTTCTTCTTCTTCATGTTTGGAATGGTATTTTTGAATGTAGCATTGGTGTTCCAAGTCCACGGTTTGGCGACAAATGTGACATCGCTTCTTTCCTGAACAGACGTGCGCCTTGGCATTGTTGGTACGTATGCCCTGTCCACAAGTAGGGCACAATCTCAAGAGCTGACAAGCACATTTCTGCTGTGAACCTTGCGTCTTTAGGTGTTGTTGGTAACAGGCAGGACTGACAAACGTGCGCTGACAAACAGAGTAATGCACTCGTTCTTGTCCTTCGTCCAGACAGGGTGTAGAAGCTAAACATCCTGAGCATTTCGATCCACAATGCTTGTGTTGCTCTCGATTGTTATAGCCATAGTCACATTTCTCACAGTAATAACTGTATGACAGGAATGCAGTGATACTGGTAATGTCATCAAAATGTTCATCGTGATGATAGACGTGAATGTATTTTCCGTCTTTAAAATCTTGACCTCGAAACAACAGAGGTCCGCGCACTTCTTGAGGGTGAATTTTCAAGGTGTAACGTGGAGCCAAGACGTCTTGCAACTTTTGCATTTCAGGAATGCCGCAGGGTGTGTCTTTAGCTAACCCCGCTTGCTGTAACAGGAGTTCTGCTTCTCTTTGTTGTTTGGCTCGGTCCGATCGTTGAATAGTTTTCCAGGCTCTTTTCCATTCTACCGTATAAGAACGATACGTTTGTCCCACCACGATGGCACGGGCTAAGCACATCTTGTCTTTTGGATTGTTAATTTGGACGAGACTACGCTTGAGGTTACGCAAGTTGTCTACCAACATCAACTTTTTTTTACCTGTCCCTTGGGGAAGAGACACGTGGGTCATGTACAGTGTCGCTTTTCCGTCCGTGATGTGAAATTTGTCGTTAGATTGTTGTACGTGTTGAATCTTGTCCATGATTTTGGAAGGTGTCAGTTCTGTTGGACTGCTAAACTCGATCCAAACGGGAGACTTCAAATTGTCGTGATGAATAGAAAGTCTCAAGCGATCGTCTTCTTTGGCTCGACATTGCCGTTTTAGTGTGGTTAACAAAGAATCCCACACATCGGTGATGAACCCTTCTGCTTTTTCCAAGGGTACGTCAGACTTGGAATCTTTAAATTTCACTGCGTACGTGTAGGCTGTGGTTCTAAATTTTCTGGAAGAGCGTTTGTCCGTCTCCCGAATATGGTAGTACTTTTCAGGGTTTACGGATGGTAATGGACTTTGATTTGGTGTAGACTCTTTAGGCTTCGATTCTGGTTCACTCCTCTCATCTTCAAAATCGCTGGCATGAATTTGTGCCAAGACTTCAGCTACTGTGCGAGGCGATAAATCACGTTTCTGCCTCTTACTTTCTTCTTTCTTTTCGAAATGATGCGATCGTTTCATCTTGACGGCAAAAAGTCAAATGACTACCTGTGAAACACCATGAACCCTATATATCTATGTCAGACCAGGGCATATATAAAGGGCTAGTGACTCCCCTCTCAGTATTCATTTCGCTCTCAAGCCGACCAGCACAATGGAAGAACCCACAGAGATCGAACTTCTGATTAGAGCATTGCGAGGTGTGATAAGAAAGTTTTCTTCAGACAAGCCAACGGACTACTCTCCTTCCTTTCGAGATAAAAGTCAAGATACTTGCTATATCTGTCAAAAGAAAGGGCATTGGGCTACAGAATGTCCAGACCGTCAAAGAAGCAAGGCCAGTGTCAAAAAGAAACAAAAGTCAAGATACCTGTTATCATTGTCAAGAGAAAGGACATTGGTCTTCAGAGTGCCCTAAGAAACAACAGGAGCAGGAGAAGGAGGAAGAAGAAACAGAGGTGACCTCGACAAAAGAAGAACCCCGACACGTTCAGAAAGAGAAGACAGAAAAGAAAAGAAGACGAGAAAAATGTGAGGAAGAAGAAGAGGAAGAAGAGGAAAAAAGTGTAAAAGTGAAGAAATTGAAAAAATAGAGAGAGTGAAAGAAAAAAGACACAGAAGAAATCTATGAACTTTTTAAAAGTGTTGTGTTATGTTGTGATATTGAATTGTAAAAAAATTTGTAACAGAATAGACCAAACTGAAAAAAACGTAAGTGTCTCTTGGTTTTCATTATTTAGAAATAATAAGGACCTACACTCATACACTCACAACACGTACATCATAGGGTTAAAGAAGGATTTTGAGTTTTAATTGATTTTGGCAAAATGAATAGTCACTCTTTTCGAGAGTATTGGGTAGCCCTGAAAAGGACTGTTGAGTGTTTGTTTTTTCCTTAGAACAAACTCAGGAACGAGAATCAATTCGCTTTAACTGTCTTAAGCCTTTGCCACGGCCAAGGCCTACTTCTGGACTTGCTCCTGTCAATGATCTAGTAGATATCACTAGGGGTGGTATCTCTGGTGTAGTCACAGGGTTAGGTTGTTTGGCTCGGGAAGGTCTTTTTCTCTTGGGTCGTAATAAAGAAGTCTGATACATTTGTTTCAGACTTCTTAACTCGGCCAAAATGTCCAAGAGTACCGTGACTGTTTGACTTTCGCTGTTCTCCTTCTCTCCTAGACTTTGTTTCTTCTCTACTGCTTCTTCTTCCTGTTGTTTCCTTCTTGCCTCTTCTTCTTCTTCTCGCTGTTTCTGTTCAAGAAGAAATACTTGCTCTGCTTCTTTCTGCTGCTGTAAAAATTTCTCCAATTCTCCTCTCTGTCTTTGTTTAAAATCGTCGACACGTGGTAATGAAGGAGAAAGTGGCGAAGGTACTGGTACCGGAACAAATTCTTGGGAAGAAGATAAAAAATCTACTAAATCCCAGTTGAAATCAACCTCTTCGGGAAGTAGCACCGTGTTCACTTTGGTAGCTGCTGCTGTACCATTACTTCTCGTCTCCACAGCCGGTGCACCCCAATTCATTGTCTTCTTAGGTTCCGTCATGTTTCACAAAACAATACCGCATCGATTCACTGAGCACAGACGCTAGTGTGCCTATATAGGAAATGTGACGTCACAGGTAGCTCTCTTCGGATTGGAAGACAGACTCCGCGAAGTGACTGAATTTTGTAACGCGTGTTGGGATTGGTGAACCCTTTCAATCCGTTCCGATCCGGTCTTCCACTATAAATAAACGCGGTTCACTTCATTCCCTTCACCTGTTCTCGTCACAGAGAAGATGTTGATCGACGTAGAATCCTCTACTTTGGTATCCTCAATGCTGTTCCGTACAGACTTACCCATGTATGTGAAAACAAAATGGACTGTCATCCGGATCACCGGTGCCACTCTTTGGAAAAGAAGATGTTATGTGGAAAGATAAGGCTGTCTTAAGCGGACTCTCATCTACGGACCAGAAGTGAGACACAGTTTAAGACAAACTTTGAGAAATTTGAGGAAGATAAGAAGACCTATGCGATGTCCTGTATGTTAACAGAATAGTGTTAACATCACATAACAAACAACGGCCCTTTTCAGGGCCACTTCCAATGCCTCGAAAAGATCTTAATTTTCATTTTATCTCCACCCTAAACGAATATATATAAAACCCTTCCTCTACTAAAAAAACACGAACGCTCTTGATTCGTGTTTGTCTATAGCCCTCTCTCAGGTAGCCTGACGTCACAGTACTTCTCTTTTTGCTACATTGTTACCAGTGTGACGTCATGCCACCTGTCGCTTATCGCTCTACAAACCCACAGTCTCCTAGTCGCCGCTCTACAAAATTTCCATTGTCGCTATACAGGCCCAGGGTGTTCTAGTCCCTCTACTCAATTTTCCATTGTCGCTATACAGGCCCAGGGTGTTCTAGGCCCTCTACTCAATTTTCCATTGTCGCTATACAGGCCCAGGGTGAGATTTTATTTCTTGTCGCTATACTGGCCCAGGGGGGGTCTGTAATGCTAATTCCCATTGTCGCTACGGTACCCCACTATACTACTGCTGGTCAACAATGTGCAAGTAGTAAACTACATGCACAATTACTGTATTAAGCCTTGTCGTGATTAATTAATTTAGCCATGATATTGGCAACGTAGTTAGATCTTATTACATGTAATACCCACGCGAATTCCATTCTCGCCCATCAGGCACGTTATCATGAGCTGTCCAAATGGCTTAATTTATACATTGGATGTATTTAAACCCACATCATGACCTGATCCTGATGCACAAAAATGATGAATATTATCATGCTTATAGCATTTTATCGGGGTCAGATTACCCAGTAAGCACACAAAGCACTTGCTAAGGACAGCAGCCCAACAGGACACAGAAAAAATTCTGATTAATTGTTGATGATAAAATTAAATGACTTATATATGACCTTTTCTATATACATGTACTAGTATTTTGATTTGGATTGGTAGCAACACTGGCATTTGCCCACCTCTGTAGCTTGTAATAATGGTTCGTATTTCGCTTTTCTTTTTTAGTTTCACAATTGTTTGGGGGGAGGGGGACTAAATATTATCAGTACTTAGGACCTTGGAAGGCCTTAAAGCGGCATTGCATTTTATGTAGAGATTCTAAACTCTTGAAAGACGTCACACAACATTAAAGATTCTTTTATTCATGTAATAATAATGCAGATGAACCTAATGTTTGAATGTTGAAGTATAAACGCACATCAAGCACAATGTGGTAATAGTCAAACGATATTTTTGAATCGCTGAAAGTGATGGATGAAACTTTTCTTTTAGTGGTGTGTATGTATCATTGAATATATCAAAACTATTTAGGTTCTCATATGGATATATATCCTTCTCAAAAATTAGGTTTTTTCCACCAGTATGTTTCACTGTCTCGATGAACTTGTCATTTAAATTCTTGATCAACTACTACAGAGACTGGCCCAGGAAACGAAAGCTATCTACCAATCTAATTATTATTTTTACAGCCATTTCATTACCATCCTTCATAAACCTATAAACTGTGGACACCTTGATAAATGTAGTATAGTTGTTGTCATTGCTCTGTATTATTTTTCCCTCTCGATCGGGGTCATTTTCATACAAATCTTGGTAAAAAGCTCACTTTCATTCACTGACAAGTTGTGTATGAACAAAGTATGAAGTCTGACAAGTTGTGTATGAACAAAGTATGAAGTCTGACAAGTTGTGTATGAACAAAATATGAAGTCTGACAAGTTGTGTATGAACAAAGTATGAAGTCTGACAAGTTGTGTATGAACAAAGTATGAAGTCTGGATATTTGAAATTTGAAATTTCAAACTTTATGAGCTGAATATCTGTATTTATCTGTTAAATGATTATCACCTGTACGAAAAGCATGTGGGTGTATTGCGCATGTACAGGAGCAGTGTAAGCAGTTTAAGATGCGAATCACGTTCTGTTTAAAGTTGTAAAGCATATTTTACAGGCGTACAAAAGCCAGAACCATAATTTCTGATAGGAAATACAGGCGTCCTTTGTGTAAGACTTTTGCAAATTACAAGCGTATTCCAAAACATGCTTTCGTACTGGACAAGAAAAGGCGTATTTTGAAACTTGGAATTCACTAGAATTAGCTAGTTAATAGAATATACTAGTACTTCGAAAATTGCAGTGGGGTAGATGAGAGGTACTTTTAAACATTTGAAATTTGCATGTCATCGCTGAGGCGTAAATAGGACTTCGAAAGAAAACATGAGGCGTATTTTTCAGAACATTGTTTTATATCAGTCTTCTGAGAAGTCTCTAATAAATGACACTCTTTCGTATCTAGTGTCTTTGTGTACAAAATCAAATCCAGCAAAAGAAAACGTAAGTGATATCTTGTTATTTCATTATTTTACATTATTTGCTTAAAATCTGTGATTATAAATGGAGTAATGTAATAAAGAGGTCTCCGCCTTTAAAGAATGAGAAAAAAACATTTTAATTCACTAAGCCCATTGATTGAATACACAGCAGCTAATATATCAAATTAGGCAACATTTCTAAAAACAACTACATGCATCAATCGATTTAATAATGACTTACAAAGACAACTGAATGCCAAACTATATTGAAACCATTACAGTTTTGAATATCCAAATCAGTTGTATTCCAAGCCAACACTCAATACCCAATCCACTGGGTCGCCAAAAATCCAAGTATGACTGCTAAATATTCAAATGTTAGCCTTTGATCTCTGATACATACATTTACCATAATATATGAAGAGATAAGAAAAGGCAAGATTAGGAGTTTAAAAACTTCCAAGAATATACACACCTTCTTCCAGCTGTTCGCTTTGAAGGGGATTCAATCAAATTGTATAACCTGTCAGCTTCTGGCCCTTTGATAATACTCATGTTTTTTATTCTGGTAGCTTGTGAACAAACGAAAACTCTGTTACAATCTGCATATCTATGGCATGAATCCATCTAATCATTTTCAAACGAAATACAGCAACTATGTGAGTACAAAGATCCATGTTCACTGACACTGTAAATGGTCCAGACAGTCATATAAGAAATATTATACAGATTTCCTAAATATTTACAAAAATGAAAATGTATATTATCTGCGTTTTGTAGATCTTGCAATGAACAGCCATTTGACAGCATTATATGAAATGCTACTTGGTGTAGCCATTTTGCCCAACTACATACAAGTGGGCTGTTATGTTATATTGGCCAGTGATCAAAAACATGCCTGTACTGTATGAGGCAAGCCACAGCTACGTGATATCAGATGATACCACATTTCTTTGTTCTGTCCAGCTTAAGGTCAAAGGGTGAGGCCACTTTGTGGAGGTATATTAATTCTTAAAGTAGCAATATAATATAATGTTTATAATGGTACTTCATCACGCCTCAGTGACAGAAACTTGCATTGCACATATTTCATAAATTGAGCAAAAAACATTGACTAGCAAATGAATCCGTTCTACTTCATCTTGTTTTTCTTGTTGTTCTTCTTGTTGTTCTTCTAGTTGTTGTTGATGTTCTTGTATTTGTTCTTGTTCCTTTTTTTGTTCTTGTTGTTATTGTTTTTGTACTAGCTTTTGTTATTGTTGTTGTTCTTGTCATTCTTGTTCTTGTTGTTCTAGTACTTGTTTTTGTTGATGTTCTTGTTGTTCTTGTTCTTGTACATGGTGTTCTTGTTCTTATTGGTGTTGCTGTTGCTGTTCTTATTGATGATCTTGTTCTTGTTGTTCTTGTTTTGTTCTTATCGTTGTTGTTGCTTTTCTTCTTCTTCTCCTTTGTTGTTCTTCTTTTCCTTGTTGTTGGTTTTGCTCCTGTTCTTGTTGTTGTTATTGTTGTTATAATTTGATCTTTTTTATGATTCAGTTGTAAATTTTTGGAAGTAACCTTTAATAATAATAACGGTTTTACTCTGCCCATTTTAAATAGAGTTAAACAAACTAACCATTTCAAATTTGATCTTAAATACCCTACTCACATCAGAAAAATCCCATGATTTTAACTGACAGTAAAAGTGTTTCCTCATGGTAGAGTTCAAGTTACTTCATCATTTAATTGCCATTATGTTACAGAAATGATACAAAGACTTACGGGCAAGGACTCATAAACAGACTATAAGTTCACATATCCTTTTTACCACGCACATTTACAAAAAGATGAATAAACGATACTATGTTGACTGACCTTTGGGCGGGGGGTGGGGGGCATGATGCCTTAGTGCAAGACATCACTATAAACTGCCACACTGCAGACATCGCAGCGATATGACTGAAAAATTGTTAAAGCAACGTTAAATATCCAAATCAGAGAGAGAGAGAGAGAGAGAGAGATTAAATACTGCTTCATTAAATTCATTAAAAGTTAATTTGTATTATTCATTTTCTCTAAGATACATAATTAATTAAATAATGGTACTGGCCCCTCACATTGTTGTCTGTTTGTCCGAAGCAGGGGGAAAATTCTACTTTTAGGTATGAGGTAATGATTCATGGCGTCACGAGGGCCACTGCAAACAACCCTTTACGATATGTTTTTTTTTATATAACTTTCATGAGGATAAAAATCTTTAGTGTAGTAGCATCAATCTATCCTTCTCTGAAAATGTATGGGAGGTACTTTCTGCAGATTTTTAATTCAATACAGAACTCTCTATTTCTTTAAGAGTTCTCAAATTGAATTAGAGACCCCTACAACTTAATTAGAGCTTTATATATCAATTATAGATTTCGAGTCCTCAATATTTTGTCACTTTTGTAGACCTCTATAACTGAATTGCAGATCTCTGTAATAAAATTCTAGAGGTCTCTAATAGTATTAGAAACCTCTCTAATTCCATCGTAAAGATCCGAAATATTTTTGAATTGCCTGAATGCACTGTATGCACCTGACGCTCTGGCTGACATTCTTTATTGGGTTTTCTCCAAACATTAATCTTTCCTCAAAACAACTTTAGTTTCATAACTCAAAATTATTATTGACTACTGGGTTTCAACTGTCTAATTGTTTCTCTATTTAATCCATGAAATACGTGATGCATGATCCTCCTAAGACTTCATTGTTTGCTTTCTTAGAATGCATCTCCTGAAACCTAAACTCTTTCATCAGTGATTTCAGACACGCGAACACGGACAGACTCATTAAAACACGGGCAGCTACTGAAAATATTGTCAAACAATTCGATGAATAAGGCCAGAAATAACATTACCATATCTTCTACTGGCGAGTTTTTCTCTTCCAGCTTATTATCGTGTTCCATATATCAGCTGTTGTGAAGTCTTCATTAAAATTTTCTGAATTGTAGAACCTGATGATATTCTATTTTGTTCCTATATTCTTCTATCACTTGAATCTTTCTTGGATAAATAAATTGTCGTCAAGTTCTAGCCGTTTGTCAAATCTTTAATGCTATAAATTTATAATTTCCAACTACAACCAACATGTTCATTAGTGAGCATAAATAAAATGAAGTTGAAAATCATCTTAATCCATGTAGTGACCATTTGGTTAAATGACGTCAACTTGTTTTGCTCAGGTGGTTTCTCACTTTTGACCTAGCAGTGTAATGATCATGAGAATTGTGAATAACAGCACGAAAGGAAAACCTTGTCTTGAATTATAATGCCAAAACATTTGTGTAGTACGAGACGTCAACTTAACGTAGAGACTGTATTCGCCATCAGACCCCAGGCCTTGAGGCTGAACCGCAGTGGCCGCACTTTCACAAAACATCTCTAAACTTTTTAATCAGATTGAGATTATTAACATTTCTCTTAGAGCTTGGTTGGTAAAAACGATTCTTTCATAGAAGATTCACCAGGCACCAGGCATCAGTTGAAACATAATGTATTGTAACAAGGTGTTACAAAGAGAGAGAGAGAGAGAGAGAGAGAGAGAGAGAGAGAGAGAGAGAGAGAGAATAACAGCAATCATGATTTGTTGTACCGTTTAAATATTTGCATAAATGTTCTAACATTCTGTATTTTTCATAAGCATTAAGCTTTCTCCAAAACAATAAATCTGATAGTCGGATATGGCACTAATCTTCAGAATTTTTCTCATCAACTCGTAGCTGACTATACTTGAGATAGAATTTTTCTCATCAACTCGTTGCTACCCATACTTGAGATAGAATTTTTCTCATCAACTCGTTGCTGCCCGTACTTGAGATAGAATTTTTCTCATCAACTCGTTGCTGCCCATACTTGCGACACAACATCGAAAAATGCACGGTTGGTTCTATGCTACCGCTTAATAATCATGAATATAAGTTAAATCAATTTTTTAGCAGATATAAAAGTAAATATATTATTATGTATTTTGCATAGGTCATATGAATTTATATATAAAGACGACCTTCACAACTTAGGGTAAACATTTTTAAGGTCAGTGAGGAAACTCTCATTTTGGAAACGTTTTGGCTGCAAAGCTAAACATTTAAAAAAACAAAGTTCCCAAGGATTTTCAGAAAATGTTTATTTAAAATAGAAAATACCCTCATGATGCTTCTTAAATATTACTAAATATTAGATAACAATCGGACCAGTGCAATGGTGCTTTACCAGAATTGTCATAATTTGCCTGCTACATGGATGCTGAGAATATTATTACTATTTCTGATAGATGCAAAAGTCCTTGTACTATTTTATTGCCACTTTGCTTTAATAGATTCAAATTTATAGATAGAAATCATGAAACATAACTTTCTTCATATCCAGAGAGAACAAAGTTACCAGGTTAAGGCACTAATCACTCCCTATTTTGTATTTAAAAGAATTTTCAAAACCCATTTTTAGACTGACTGTATAATATAATACAATCACTCCATACAAAAATATACACGAGCTAAAATCAGCACGATCATGTGCGTATTCTTAACTACTGCACCTGTTTTCTAAAGATCTGTAAATGCAGATGCATCTTGGAATTTTTTGAAGCAGTACAAAGCAAGGCCCTTTCACGTACTTTTAAGAATTGCATTGGCAACTCTTAAAATGTAGCCGGCCCGTACTAATGACCTTAATGTTAAGCAGACTCTTACACATACCAAGTCTTAGTCACTATGACCTTCTTCCAACATTTTGTTTTAAAAGGACTACTTGAATATTTAATAAATGTAAATATTCTGAAAGTATTTGTTACTTAAGTTATAATGTATCTCACATATGTCTGAACAGTTTTCAAAACAATACAGCACATGTTTAAGTTCTATCAGTTATTTCTGAAAGTTTGTTATAAATATTTTCATACAATTCTTTGGCATATTTAAAAAATAAAAACTTATTGGTTCTTATGATGTCATGGTGGACATGCCAAGAAAGACAGCCTTTCAGTTTATGCCCTCACGCGACAGCTGCCACCGCTAGTCATTACTGATAAGGAAATGGCCCTTTCACAAGGTTAAGCTTTGCTCAAATCAAAGGATGAGATTTAAGGTCTCCCTTAGAAAAAAAAAAATAAAACATGTTGTAACGATGCAAAATTTTGTATAAAGGTTTCTGTAGAATAATACCATAGTGCTTGTCGTGGTCATCGTGACACATAAACATCAAGTATTACGTATTGGTTTGACTCGCCATAAATTGTTGACTGCGAGGGATGGAATCTGTTCTGTTCGGGGCTTTAATTGGATTTTAATTAGGACACGTACCGTTAACGGTTAAGAGCTAGATAGAGTGCAATGTTAACGTACGGTCAATAGCGGTAAAATGACAAGAGCTGAGACGAACCTGGCAAAGTTTAAGGAAGTCTGGGGTCATTTGAAACAGGTGAAATAAAATTATATTTTCCAGAATAGTCATTAATAAAGGCGGACTAGAGAGGATTATTCTGAATTCTAAGGAAGTGATAATGATTATGGGCGGTTAAATTAGTAAAGTAATTATAATTGGCTAAGCTAAACGAGGAATGTGTGTTCCCAGAAGGAATTCAGGGTTTTAATATAATTCCCCTCGTGAAATTATTCATTCTAAATTTCTGAGGTCAGCCAGAATTTAGCTCAGGGAAATATAAGATTTCTCTTTAAACTGTCTAAGGACGTGTGTTGGAAAATGAGGGATACGGAAGGACAGACATTCGATTTCATACGTAGGTGCGAATCTCGAGTAAAGAACAAGCTTAGTCTCAATTACATACAATGTGTTCATTGACGTATGTTTGCATTTAACTGTTGAATTTATTCATTTTAAATTCACTTTTTCCTTAAGTTCAGAAATAATCGTGCGTGTGTTGTAAGAATGTCATACACTAACTCGTTATATGAACGAGTTCAGATTCAGTTGTTTTTTATGTAATAGAATAACGTGTATGATTTCATGCATTTCTTCTGATACAAATTGTGTGAATATGAAAGTTGCCTGTCTTGAATGATTTGTATCATTTATGCTGAAGCTTGATTTTACTCTCTGTCTATGGCAATGAGTCGCTAATAGCAAAGTAACATAGTTCGGACAAGGAGTGAGATCCATCATTTCGTGTGTAATTAAGTTGTCAGTTCTCTTCAACCGAGAATCGACGAACGTGTATCGATTGGCCTAGTTCAGCTGGCAGATTTATAGCACATCGGGGCACTATTAGTATCTGTATGGTTTAGTTATATCATGGTCTCAACTGGAATGCGAGAACAGCTTGACAGGACATAAATTCATGTTAATAGGGTGTTAGTGTGTATTAGGTTGCGAAATGACCATAGTTAGTTCTGTTGAAGTACGATAGACGATATCTAATGCAGAAGAGTGGGAATATTTGTTGATCCCAGGAAATCACTCCATACTGCATTGCACTATGGGGAAAGAACACATTCTGCAAACAAGAGGATGATGATCCGAAAAGGCTAGGAGAGAGAGAGAGAGAGAGAGAGAGAGAGAGAGAGAGAGAGAGAGAGAGAGAGAGAGAGAGAGAGAGAGAGAGAGAGAGAGAGAGAGAGAGAGAGAAGCAGAGACAGAGAGACAGAGAGAGAAAAAAATACGGGACCTATCACCAGCAGTGATTTGCAAAAGACAGGAAGCACCAGGTGATGCTGTCATGCCGGCAATCTGAGTTCGATCAGTCACTCGACCATATGATGAAATTGGTTCTGTCAGTACAACAGAACGGCAAATTAAATTTCGCATAATTTTTGTATTTCTGAGAGAAAGCGATTCATTCAAATGGTATATTCAATTTTAGTTCCATTATTTAATTGATTAAATTGTTATATTTTACATACAGGGGTGGGGGATCTTGTTATTCTATTTGTAAAGAAAGCCATGGTAGCTCGGTTGGTAGAATGTCAGACTTGTAATCCTAGAGTCACGCGTTTGATACCCGACCAGGTTCAGCTCCTATTTCCTTGGCCTGACATAACCAAGAACATGTTTAATGTGCTATTAAAACAAACAACAAAAACAAAACCCTCAATTTTTGATAATGTATGTCCTGCAATTGAAAACATATATATGCATTAAAATTAATATTTCTATTTTTTCATTAAACGAATTAATGGCATTTTCTTATTACGTGTATCTTTATTTCAGAATATGTGAATGCACGGTGTGTTAAAGGTGGACTGCCAAAACATTAAATGACCGATTTAAATTATGGTGTCACTGAAACTGTGAGCTATTCAAGAAAACAGTGTAGACAAAACTTGAAGAGTACAAAATGGCAATACAATATAACTTTATTCAGTTGACAATGAGCATGGCTGATTTGCAATGAATTACAGATTCTGACAACAAATCTATTTATGTTATGTGCTATAATGTCATTAAAATCAATGAAAGTGTTCATCCTTTTGTCTGTGTTCATTGCTTCATGAGTAAATTAGCCGGGTGTACATTTTTAAAGTAATACGCCTCTTGCAAAATACGATAATCTTACGCTTGCATTTTAAATGTGTAAATTACACCTGTACTCGGGGTTTGGTTTTACACCAATATTTTACGCCTTTAATATACACCTGTAGCTTGGGTTGGGTTTACGCCTGTGTTTTAATGCTGTAATATATATATAGTAGTATATATATATATATATATATATATATATATATATATATATATATATATATGTTGGAGTATATATATATATATATATATATATATATATATACTTTGGTTTGGTTTGCTGCTGTAATATACGCCTGTAGTTTGGTATAGTTTATTCCTATAATAATTCCAAATTGTCATGAATGGACCAAATTTTCTTCAATCTGACTGGATATGAACGGTCGCGTGATACTGATCAAGATTTTTTTAATACATCGGCAAATTCTTACAATCATATTATATGCGACAAAGAAAGTAACACCTGTAAACAAGTCATGGTGTTCTATCGATTGTTTGGAACGTAACCTGCCACGCCAAAGAAAGGCGTCTTAACGACTGGAGACTGGAGACTGGATTGGTAGTAGAAAATCCAAATAAACATTTAACAACGGTTATTTCCCTAGCTGGATAACCGAATTGTTTTGTGTCACTAGATAAGTGGAAATAATCCTCCTGTGTAAATTGGAAGACATGAATGGTGAAGTGCTAATAAGAACATTCAACTTGCCTGAGTAACAACAAGTGACCAAAACAAAAGACACCGTATACGATGCTGAAAACAATCTCGATTGATGGACATGTAAAGTTAGTAAACTCCAACTCGTACAAGTGAAAATACATTGGAAAGGATATCAACCTAACTTTGATTCTTGGATTTCAGCTTCAGAAGTCACCGACTGTACAAGGAAGAAGAGATAACCATCATGCCATTAAATACAACAGCCAGTTTCTTTCATTTGTGCTTTGACTGGTTCCTAACTTTAATCCACTATGTAATAAATGGAAAAAAGAACCAGTCAGCCAAGCAGAAATTATAATGTCGATATTGCATATTTAGGATTTCCGTCTGCTCAATAATTAAATCATTAATAACTCAAACCATTGCCCGAGTCAATATAATATACATGATCTTTGTTCATGCTAAACCTACTTATTGATGTTTGCGTACGGGCAGTCATTGCTGTGATACAAAGTTCGCAGAATGCTGTAACATAATTCTTACTCACTAGTTGAATAAATTCCGACTCATGTCCCACACCTTTACTTTATTCCTTACCATACCTAAATTTTATACTCTCATTTGGTGGTTTCTTGCATGTTTTGTTTCCACATTTTACACTGTAAGCTAAGATTTGAATCAATGCCGATGACATGATCCTAGATTTCTTTATATTCTTCTGCTTCTGTTAAGTTAATGTGAATTTCTTCTCTTTCAAGGTTATCAGTTTTACATGATTTTGTGGAGAAATCATAAATTTAACCGCTCAACGAGTAAAGATCAATCTGTACATATATTTGGACACCTTATCACATCTGCTTACAAAATCAAAATAAGTGACACCCACAAAAGCACAAACACACAACATAAACGATTTCTTAGTAATATCCCATGTTAGTTTTGGATTCCGATACCTATGTTTCTTTGATTGAATCTATCATTTTGTATATAAACCAATCCGTCCTGGTTGTCCGTATTTATTCCGATTGAATATATTAAACTTTGAACACGTCGAAATATTTAATGGAATTAAAGTATAATTAATGTTCACAGATGTAAGTCAGTGAAAAAAGGAAGAATTTTTTGTATGTAGCTGATCTGGAACTTATCATTCTATCTTTCATATATTCAGACTTGTTAGGACGAAAATAGACATATTTGCGAAATCTGTCAGGTACAATTTTAATCAAATAATTGAAAGTATTAAATACTATTTTTGGAATACACTCATAAAAATTCAAAGCTCTTCAATTCTCTTTTATAGCATTGCTGTAAAATTAATTAAATTCTTCTCCTGTTTTGTGACTTCGAATTACTGTATGCAGTTTAGTCTGTCAACAGAATCGACTAAATGCATTCATCTCAATAATGGCATTTGTGACTCGTGTTTCAAGAAAGATTTCCTGTCACGGTTTGAACCCAATTAGCGCTGCATTTCCTACAGAACCCATAATCGAACGACGGCTGTTCTGTATGTCGTTTCGGACATTTCTATATTGCAAAGAAGACATTCAAAACCAGCCCAAATTCACGATTAAGGTTTGATTCATCATGAAATGAATTCTTTCAGACGCTGATTGACAGTATTGTAAAAACTTACAAAGATTCGCTTTTGTGACTTTTCCATATATATATATATATATATATATATATATATATATATATATATATATATATATATATATATATATATATATATATATATATATATATATATATAAACATATTCCTTATTACTTAAAGATTCATTTTGCATTATCTACATTTATGTGGAAATACATTTTTATCAAAAGAGTTTACACGTAAAGCATCACCATACTCTAAATAAGCGAATGCATTCTTAAGTCGATTGCACGAGATGTTATGCTCCTTCCATCACTGGCATGATTCTCTCCGTGTGCATATCAGTATATATGCCCTTCCATTACTGGCATGATTCTCCCCGTGTGCATATCAATATACATGCCCTTCCATTACGCGTTCTGTTAGATCATGTGCATTCTTCAAAATTGTCAATATTTATCATATACAAGTATAACAGGGGGGCAAAATAAGTGCAAACGGAAGTCCTGTGTTAAATAGGGTCAACAATTTCTAGGTATAAACGGGATTTTGACATTACGACGCCATTTGTAAATGTATGTTCTATCAGTGTAACAAAAGGCGATAGTCTGCTTTCTATCGGACTATGTCGTTTTACGCCATACGTTTCATTACATCTATGCCGTCGAGAGAACATTGTATATCTACTGACCCGATGATATGTGTAGTGACTAAAATCCAACACAATACAATCAACATGCCGTGTATAGTGACCAAAAACCAATCATCTACTATCTAACACTCCACATCATACCATCAACGCGCCGTCTATACATTGTAGTGAACAACACTCTATCATCTGCTATCCCACACTCCACATTACAAAGTCAACACGACCTGTGTAGAGACTTGCTGTTTAATGACTATATCCATATTTCATGCTGGAGTTTTCAGTAAATTTGCATATATTATACTATTATCAATAGCTTAAATCGAGGTAACCAACTCATAACACTAAATAAGTGATCAAAAGAAGTACTAAAATTCTTCAACTGTCACGGACTTTGGCGGAAATTTAAACATATCCGGAAAATGTAATAAAGAATTTTTAAAACATCATTGGCCTAAATAAAGTGGTAATTAAATTCTGAAACCGGACCGAACTTTAAGCAAAGACTGTTATAAATCCAGAAAATGTTAAATATGGCCTAAAATAGTTTAGGATCACTACTTCTTTTAAACCGTTGATTTAATGAATATTGCAAAATCTGTACACAAGATGACTTAAGCCAGATCTATTGCAAACTTGCTGATTTTATAGGTGGTAATGAAATCAAAGCTCCACGCAGCAGTATAATCGTTGTACGAATGTTTCGTTTCTTCAAACATACTCAAATAAGATCTCAACAAATTCTTCTGTGCAAAGTTAGGTTCACAAGGGCTGGCACATACCATTTGACCATGTCAGGTCACGTCTATCTTGGACACGTCGAAATGTTGGAACGGGTCTTGATCGATAGCTCCGTTGACGGCCACTTTGTTGACGACGCCAATCGATGAGAAACTTGGTGGTAGTTGTCCTTGGAAACTAAAATATTCGATCTTGGATCGGACTCCTGAGGCATAGGTGAAGGTTCTTTCTTCCAATTTTATTGAAATTTTTGATAGTTGTTCTGCTTAGAGGTTGACTGGTGTCTCTTCCCACTTTACGTAAGACTTCAACGCGTCGCACATAGTGTCTGGCTTCCTCGATCTTTATATTGTACTTGTTTGTTTTAGCCATCAAATCTAACAAGGTTCTTCTTCTATTCGATCTCAGGTGTATAAGCAAGCTATTCAAGAACTTCGTGTCAGTAACCACATGTCCAAATAGAAACGATTCATCATTTTGAAATGCATCCTTGTTTGAATTTTTTTGGGCCGCCGTTAAATCCAGTATTGCTATCTACAGCATAATCTGCAATTGACGCTTTTCGCTAAATTTGTCCAATGTGTTAGATTTCCACATCAATGAAGCATGAAGAGGTATGCATTTGGATTCTTTTCGCACGCCAGTACACTTTCCAGGTATGCTCTATAAGGGCGTGCCCATGATGCTGCTCACTATTCGGCCATTAAAGTACAAAACGACTTCACTGAAGACAGAATGCATGCAATTCTTGACAAACTTGGTTGGTGGTCAGGTGGTCAAACACTTCCCAGAATAAACTTCTACCCATTGGGATTCTAGCATTTTCATCATGGCATGGCAAACAGACTGGGTTCTTACTTGGAATATTCGCACGAATCTCCCATAAATTTTACCTCTTGGTTAGTAATCAATACGTCCAGTTCTCTGACAGCTGTTCTTTTCTTATTCTTTTGTAATTGTGTCAGTTAGGTCTGATGTTTTCGATGTCTCTCTTTGCTTGTCCCTGATGTGACTTAGAGGAATCCTTGCTGTGACTTAGAGGAGTCCTTGATGTGACTTAGATGAGTCCTTGATGTGATTTAGAGGAGTCCTTGATGTGACTTAAAGGAGTCCTTGATGTGACTTAGAGGAGTCCTTGATGTGACTTAGAGGAGTCCTTGATGTGACTTAAAGGAGTCCTTGATGTGACTTAGAGGAGTCCTTAATGTGACTTAGAGGAGTCCTTGATGTGACTTAAAAGAGTCCTTGATGTGATTTAGAGGAGTCCTTGATGTGACTTAGAGGAGTCCTTGATGTGACTTAAAGGAGTCCTTGATGTGACTTAGAGGAGTCCTTGATGTGACTTAAAGGAGTCCTTGATGTGATTTAGAGGAGTCCTTGCTGTGACTTAAAGGAGTCCTTGATGTGACTTAGAGGAGTCCTTGATGTGACTTAGAGGAGTCCTTGATGTGACTTAGAGGAGGAGTAATGCCTTCGCCAGAAGTAGATAGCTAATCGGTCAGTCTAGAAAGTGGTTTCCTGTCATACTCAACACATTTTTCTATTTTCATCAAAGTTTCTTTAGGACTTTCTTTGTTTCTTTGTCGATGTTTACGCTCAAGAGAAATTATATTCATTGAGTTCTAATGAATAAAGTTCTGAATAAGCTTTAAGGATATTCCAAATAATTTCCAACGCTGAATGTGTTGATGTGCTGTAGTGACCGCTAGTCTCCATTGTAAATAATGTACCAATGGCCTGAATCATTATGTCGTGCCAGCAGCCTTTTGTTAAATCAAAAAGGTTTTCTTCTTTGAATTCACAATATTTCATTCTTAATATCCCTTTCCAAGAATATTATAGAGTACTTTGTATTTCCAGATAAATGCTTTAGTATTTTTGGCAATTGCGGGTTTTTTTTGTGTCAAGTGTCTTTTCGCACGAGTCATAAGCCTCATAATAAATCTTTGAAATTAGCGCTCTAAATAAAATATCATTTATGATATCATCTTTTAACAGGCGTTTTGGCAGATGAAACTGTCCGTGTTGACCAGCACCAGAGATGTGTTGCCGGCGCCCCTCCCCAAAACCCTCTCTGTTTTTCAATGCGTTGGACCCATTAGTTTCAGCCGCTGTAGCAGAGGATCGTATTAGCACTATTAATAGCACGTCATCCGGTTGCTCTAGACCAGCGAGAGCGTTTGCCGCTCCAACTGGTCCTTATATTGCTCTTACGCTAGCGTTTGTCCTTGTACCCGCACTCAGTCTTGGGCTACTAATCTGTGTGAGCCTCTATGCTTTGGCCTTTGGGCAGTGTGATCATGTACACAAGAATGTTTCCCCTAAATCTCCAGCTGGGTTCACTTGACTGCTTTTTTCAAATGCCTCTTAAAATACCTACTGTCAAAAATTGTCTTTTAGGTACTGTTTGTCTTTCTTCAATTACAGCACCATTTGCCATTTATATGTATCTCAGATAGCGTCCTTATAATCCATAAACTGGCCTCCTTGCTTGACTTATGTGGCTCTGTGAGCATCGCTGTATTGTACTCAGGTGGGGTGACTTGAGTAAGATATTACATAGGCCTTCTGGCAGCCTTTCCAGGCATGTGCGGTTTTCAGCCCTCCTATTTTGGGCGGTCGTCTTTACACTGCTGACCTCCTTGCCGGTCTCCTCAGAGGTCATTGTGGCACGGGATGTTCACTTGGCAGTGGCCTTGGCTGGTTTCATGAGAGATTAAAAGCTATTTTCAAACTCGTAGGTGACATCATGTGGAAGCTGAAGGGCCTATAGCATATCGCGCAACTGGTTGCATTTGACATTTTTGTAAATGCCATAGTCTTTGAAAGTATATGTAGGGCATTGCCAGATTGGGTTTGACACAACACACGTTCCTCAGAACAGCAACACCTGTTCAGCGGAAAAGGATCACCATATCTGCATTGTGGTGAGTTACCTTTCGTATCTGGGTGTAGCGCTGAGCCAAATACAACACTTCGCAGTTACTGTGTTGTCGGTTCCCAAAGATACGCGTAGGTAGCTTTTTGTTTGGTTTTCTATTTTATTGCCCCTCTAGCATCAGGTCGTCGTAGACAACGATGTTGTCTTGACCGTTGTCTAGGTCATTAGGTCCTGGTTGTCTTAGACGATGGAGATAAACATCACGGGATCCTCAACGGCGACAAGCGTTTCGTCGCTCTGCGTTTCGCTTGTGGCCTCTGTCAGCATCTTGACTTGCTTGGAAAGGCATTGTTGATTTGCCTCCGAATGTAGAGGCATTTCTGGTCGTCCGCACTGGATGCGACCATGCAGAACCTGTTGCATTTAACTTTTTGCTTCTGGAGGTTCAGCAGCAGCTGAGTCTTTCCACATTCGGATGGTTCAATAAGCAGCAGGGTTAAAGTGTTGCTGCGACGTTTGTTGTTGTTTTTCTTCTTCTTGTTTCCTGTTTGTGGTAAAATCGTCAATAATGGCCATTTTGTTAAAGGAGCGCTACATCCTTTAAAATGCTTCATATAGCTGGCAAAAGACTGAGACTATAGGTGGTCACAAGGTGGAGATAGCGAACAGGAAACATTCGCTCCAAAGAGATTGTGCTGTTTGCGCGGTCGAAAATGTCCACCATCATCGCGCGTGCTGCACTTAGTCGGTACGACAAGACACGCGAAGATAAGCAAGGCGGAATCATCGCATTTACCCTTAAAATGTTGCAGGGGTTGCCATGGGAAAAGCATCTACCACGACACCACTACTGCTGGCCGAGCACAAAGCTTAACGTTCGACTAGACTCTGACGTCCGACCCAAGCCTGGCGATGTACCAACAAACCGTGTAGATGCCGACACTACCGACATTACCTGGCGTACTCGCATAGCCGCGATAACCACGACCAGCAAAAAGCTGACGCAGACCCGATCAATGACGTAAACGACATCAGGGCCCCGAAATCGGCGAACGCCTCGGTCGATGGCTCGTAAAGGATGGCATGGAAACCCAACTGATGATTGGCCGGCACATCTAAACTCGCTAGATCTGCCAAAACAAACGCCCAACCAACAGGAAAAAGATGCAACTTTGTTAATATAATCGGTTCATTTTTATTCCCAAGTATACTTATTTTGTCATAGTCGATGCAAGTATCTAGTTAACATAAGAGTTAAACATTATCATAATCATCATCATCAATCCCTTAACCTAAGAGGTCGTTGGGGCACCACAGTTGACTTTACAACCAATTCTCTCCATCTTTCCCTCTTCTCTACTGCCCTTTGGGAATCTTCAAATCCCATGCCTGTCCACTCCTTAATGTTGTCTTTCGACCTCTTTTTCTGTCTGCCTCTTCTTCTGCACTCTCGCACTGTGCCTTACAAGATTGTTTTTGCCAGTCCAGATGATCTTGAGACATGAACGTACCACTTCAGTTTGCGCCTTTTTACAGTGGTCAAGAGGTCTTCATAAGATCCGATGACTCGTTGGATCCTGTTGTGGACTTCTTCATTGGTTACATGGTCAAATGTATGAGATGAGCAAGATCTTGGAGTAGAATCTCATTTCGAAGGTTTGAATCCTTATTTGAAGATCTGATCATAAATTGATCATAAATTGATTAAAATATTTCTTTCTCTGACTCGGATTTTATTAGAGTTGTTGCGGCAGGTGCACTATAATATTGAATATAATACTACCCTTGCAGCAATGTTCTCTTTAAAAAAAAATTTAAAAAAACGTATCCATGCAGCAATGTGCTCTCACAAAAATTAATAAAACAATAATGAAAAGATATCCATGTAACAATGTGCTAAAAATTGTACAGAGAAAAGAAATCTATGCAACAACGTACTCAATAACTATGAAATATGCATCATGCAGCAATGTGCTCGATAACTATGAAAAAGGTATCCATGCAGCATTGTGCTCGATAACTATGAAATAGGTATCATGCAGCAATGTGCTCGATAACTATGAAAAAGATATCAATGCAGCAATGTGTTCCATAACTATAAAATGGTAACTATGCAGCAATGTGCTCGATAACTATGGAAATGGTGTCCATAGCACAATGTACTCGTTAACGATAAAGAAATAGTATCCATACGGCAAAGGTGTTGAACAAAATTAAACAAAAATATCGATGCAACAATGTCCTCTATAACAATAAAGGAAAACTAAGCATCCATTAATGTAATAAATAAAATTAAAAATAAAGTATCCATGCAGCAATGTGCTCAATAACAAAGACCAAATAGTATCCATGCAACACTGTGCTCTTCAAAATTAAAGGAAAGGTATGCGTGCAGCATTTCGCTCTTTAAGAATAAAGAAAGTGTAGCCATGCAGAAATGTACTCTATATAACATGCAAAAAGTATCCATACAGCAGTGTACTGTATAAAACTAAAGAAAATGTATCCGTGCAGTAATGTACTGTATAAAACTAAAGAAAATGTATCCGTGCAGTAATGTACAGTATAAAACTAAATAAAAGTATGCATACAGCAATGTACTGTATGAAACTAAAGAAAAGTATGCATACAGCAATGTACAGTATAAAACTAAAAAAAACTAGGCATACAGTATCGTGCTCTATAAAATTAAATAAAATATATCCATGCACCAATGTGCTGCATAAAATCAAAGACATATTATTCATGAAAACAAAGTGCTCTATAAAGTTAAGGAAGTGAAACGTCAGCATTTTCAACTGTGTTAACAATGTTTGTTATTGCGCTTGATATAGCACAGCGCCAGTAGCTATCATTTGAACCCATTTATGCCGAATATGATCTGTAATGTAAATAATAAATCCAACTGACATAAATTTAATAAGCAACCTTAAAATAGTTTTGATAAGTTCCTATTAAATAAATGTTAGTAAAGTACACAATGATTCTAACAGACTAACAGTATGCGTTATATAAGAACTGTTTTAACGCCTATTTCTGCGAATAAACATAAAATCTGCGAATCCACTAGATACGTATTGTGTGCTTTGGGGTTGGGTTGTGAGGAGGGGGATTTTGTTCTTTTTCTCGGGAGAGAGGGTAAACCCCTTGCATTCGATCCTTGTAAAGTGGAGAGGATATATCTACCTTTACTTTATGGACATTTCCCTTGGTAGAAGCAATGAAACAGAGACCTAAGCCTCAAGGGTGTGACTCATTGAAATATTTGGAATCAATCAATACTTAGGCTGTAAGGGGTGGCTGGAGGGTGTTGACCCCAGTTAGTCAAAGTGTACAAGAGTGCTATAAAGTCTTGTAACATTACCAAGTAAAACGTGATCAACAGTACAGTTTTCAGACTATGTCTTTTCTTGGTTGCCTTTTGTTTTCAGCATGACAAATCGGTCGAAAGATCATATCAAAGTTCATCGCTCGCCTCATATAATACAGAATAGGTTTGTCAGTGAAGTTCAGAATTCATTATTCCTGTTCGAGCGAATTTGAGTCTTGATTTAATTGCTACTTTATCATGTCCAAATTCATTATTTTTGCTCAGCTGACATATAATGCAACAAGAGCAATTTAAGAAAATGACGCTGTCTTGACTGGGAATAACATTTTGAGAAAATACAAGGCTTCATTATCTGTAATTATGTACTACTCCTGCCCTAATTAATTGTATCCTTTCCATTTGCGACAGCAGTGATGGCGATTTTTCGTGCCGCTAATTCGTTCTATACGAAACGTCAATAATAACATGCATTGGTTTTCGTGCAAAATGTTCGCCCACATAAGATAAACATATACCATGATCATCTTTGTCCTTCAAATGTTTCTATTTTAACTTAATATTATTCGGTGATTTAGTCTTTGCGCTTCAAATGTTTCTATTTTAATTTAATATATTCTGTGCTTTCAGTGTACGTGCGTTGTTCTTGTTACTTATTTTTTCAGATAGTTGTTGGATCACTGCTGTCCTTGTCAGCCATGACGTTTGGTCACTGCTGTCCTTGTAAGCCATGACCTTTGGTCACTGCTGTCCTTGTCAGCCATGACCGTTGGTCACTGATGTCCTTGTCAGCCATGACCGTTGGTTACTGATGTCCTTGTCAGTCATGACCGTTGGTCACAGCCTCGTTTGTTTATAAAACCCTCTTGAAAATAAGCGATCAAGCTGAAAGCAAACTCCGTATTGACTTTTTGCGATGCTTATTATGTTTTTTACTCCACAGTAAGTTTTAGTATCGACGTACTGGTAATTACATGATAGTTTGTATTTCTTTAAATATACCTAACTGGTACACAAAGCTCGAAACATGTACGCAAACATACAAATACGAAGCAAATACCAAATAAAAGGACACTAAAACATAACTGCAATATAGTTCAAATCCAAGGTATACGTCTAGTCACCTCCACCACTAATCAATCACCCACGCACCTCCCAAAAGAGTTTGCCTTCCTATACATTGAGATGATTTGAAACTACGCAATTCCATACGAAGTAATTAGCAACAACCCACAAACACCTAATACACAGAAGTATTCTTATCTCAAATTACTAAACACCTATAGGTGAGAATATCCCAGGCAATTCTGTAAAGCTAATGTTTGAAAATAATCCATGCTACCGTGCAGTCCTGTAAATACAGTTCAGTATGACGACTGTACCTACTAACTGGCTTATTCAGTTTGAGAAATATCTTCCCAACACCGATTAGCCATAATCAATCAAATAATCACTAAAATAGAATATATCAAAGAACACGTAAATACACATAGTAAATACATTAGGTTTCTCACAGTATACTCCATAACGAAATCTACAGAATAACCATGCATCTAAACAACTTTATTTATTATATACCTATCACTTTTGTACTCAAGAAAGAATCAGAATTTTACTGCCATTTCTTAGAAACAGGAAGACGATACTGACGTATCACCGTACCCTAAAATGAGGTTGGGATTTCTTTTTCTTCGAGGTGTCCTGGTTACAACTGAACAGGCATGAAAAACTATACTGCAGCCTCGCTTGACATGCAAAAAATAAATGAGTAACGTTACGTATCATTTCTGTATCATCATGTTCCAACAGTTTGTTCAATGTCGCTGTTAACAGCTATTAAAACTAATGTTCTCATTCCAGCGTTAGGTCCCAATCCGAACTTATAACAATGTCCGTCAGAAACAGTTCACCGCTATCAGCCTAGCCGCGGTTAGAAACTTTCACATTCATTCAGCTGGTGAAATCTTTCAAAATGCAAAACTTGATAAGTAAACAATGCCTGAAATCACATATGTTGGTCTCCTGTTCCCATGCATCGAACAATTAATTTTATCAATATGTTATCTTTGTGAAAATCAGTGACTGCTGTCACGCGCTTTATTCATAAAACTGCAATATTCACGTGCATATCAGTTGATCAAAATGAAATTCGGGTATCTGAACAATTTTTCTTGTTTTCGGTTGAGTATGTATTAAATATGTAGGATAAATGAACGATGTATAATAAAAATATCATTATCATAGTAACTCGATCTTGATTGCTAAATCACGCCTTGTAGGCGGCATCAGAAAATTCAGATCTTGATTCTACGATTCGTGTCTCGTCATGACCCCAATTTTCTCATACTAACTAGACGACGTGATCTAGCAATGAACATCGCATCACTGTGATAATAACGTATATTTATTTTATACCTATCAATTTTCTTTAGAGTCAAATCCCAAATGTTGGAAGGTTTGAAAGCGTTACCGTCGTTTTCTGAGTCCGTATTAGCAAACTCTCAAACGAGGTTGGAATTACATTTTCATCGAGTTTTCTTGGTTACGATTGAACAAGTGTTAATAACTATCGCGCAGTCTCACGAGATACATGTGGAGATCAGTAGCACCCGCTTTAATAAATCTGTATCATCAAGTTACAGCAGTTTGCTGAATCCCACAGTAATAACTGTCAAAAATGCTGTCATTCTCAAGCCAAATTCTTAACGGAGACTCTGAAAATGTCCCGCCAGAAACAATTCAACCGGACCTCTGGTGTATACTTTCCCATTTATTCAGCTGGTGATACCTTATATGATGCAAAATTTGAAAACTGCTGTTGTTGCTCGTCCTTCCATTTTGAAGATGACCATGACATCACTAACTGGTTTGGATTCTGTGAGCACGTGAATGACTGATCAAGCCTATTTGTGCTCTGAATTGTCTGTGGCACACTTGACTGGATATGCCGCTCGGGTTTGCCTGATCAATAGCAGACATGCTGCAATTCTGAGATTTCCTCTTGTGGCGCTTCTGCAATGCCTATCCAATTCTTTTTCGTTCAAATTCTATATCTCCAGTATGGAGGAGACTCCGCCAGTTGGAGCGATCATGCGTGCGATCTTTCCAACACTCGGAGTCATTGTTTAAGTGTTTCATGGATGACTTGATGGAAATTTTGAAGCGTTTCTTCTGAGCACCCTGAAATCGCTTTCGATCCTTTAGCTAGCCGTAAAAAGATCTTCTTTGGTAGTCCCTCCTCTAACATCCTGATGATATGGCCTACTAGTCTCATATATGATTTCACAGCAGGGTGCGATTGCATGGAATGCCTGCTTGAGAGAACCTCAATGTCTGGGACCCTGTCCTGCAATCTTATCCTCATCAGTTTCCTCGGGCAGTCCATGTGAAAATGATTCAGCTTCTTGGCGTGGCGGCTGTGCACCGTCCAGGTTTCAGCAGAGTCGGCAACGCAATGGCTTTGTAGACCTTTTGGTTTGCTTGTAGACTGATCCCTTTGCGCTCTCACACATTTGCACCTAGTCTGCCAAATGCCACTCCTGGCGAGGTTTTCATGGATGTGGACTGCACATGAAAGTGTGCTGTCGAGATGGGTGAACTTGTCCACTGCCAAGAGGGTTTGGCCATGTACTTCGACAACTATACAATAGCTGCAAATCACATTTATGGGTCTCCTGCTCCAGTGCGTCAAAGAACTCGTGTGATTAACAGTAAAAGTAGTGAAAATGAGTGACTGTTATTATACACGCTTCTTACGAAAAACATATTCATACGCAAATCTGCTGTTCAAAACAAATAAATTCGGTTTATGAGTAAGGATGAAGTTCGTATAAGAAAGGTTGAAATCTTACGCAATTTATTTTGTTCAGTTACATTCTGGAGACCAGCCAGTGTGATCTAGCATTGGATTTCTGTGATAATAATATAAAGGTATACACATATTCATGTAGAAAGTTCTGACAAAAGATTGTGTCTTTCAGAAATGGGAGAAACACACTACCGAAAAGAGAAACCAGTGATTGTTTACGTTGCGACAAGTCATAAATCCGGATGAAACTCCCAGCGTATTTTGGTATGCATTAATACTTCTCAACCGTGAAAACACCAAAACATGATCACTGAAGCAATGAGTTATTTAGATATCCACCAAACTGTGTCCTTCTCAGCAGGATGAACCAAACCCGATTAGCATTCATCTCAAATGGAATTGTTGCATAAGGTTAACAACTTCGGAAAATTATTTCAAGAAAAATGTATGTGCAGAATATCCTCTCTCTCTCTCTCTCTCTCTCTCTCTCTCTCTCTTGCTCACTCTCTCCTCCTCCTCCTCCTCCTCCTCCTCTCTCTCTCTCTCACACACACACGCACACGCACACACACATACACACACACGCACGCACTGCCTGTAGTATAGCATAAAACGCTAATTAATAATGTATTCAAAAAGGAATCATTCAGGTCAGAGATAGAGCTTTTAATCATTGTTAAGTGATTCAAAAGTAAATTTGAAAAATAGAAAAAGTATGGAAGAAACTATCCGTACGGCGCAGACGACAGAAGAATAGTAGTAATATGTCGGACAACATTAATGCAATCCATATTTTTAACTATAACACATACATTCCAGTGGACGTGAACCCAGCTATATTCTCCGCAACATTCTTATGAAATATTTATTACAAATGAATGTTTGTAGACATTGATTGCTGAAGTGCTCTTAGGTTATTGTTTTGCAAAAAAATAGTATCCTTTCACTTTTTTCCTTATCGGAATTCTTTTCTTTTTTGCTTTTTCCAACCATGAACATCCGTCACTCAGTTCCATAAAATAATTAACACGGTATTCCAATCAATCGCCTGACAAAAAGTTTACTGCCGGTGTTGAACATATCTTGTATCTCATTCGGCATTACTTATAAATTTTTCACTATGTATTTGTACAAAATCGGCAGGTATGTAAAGTGATCAAAATTGGTCTTAATATGTCTGTTGTGATTTGACAAAATGTGACAACATGTCTAACATTTAGCAACGGTGCTTAAAATTGTAAGTTCACCTTAAGTTTGTGATAAACAATTTAAAATTTCTGTGAGTAGTATAGTATGCGACTTTCGTTGACTGTGGGATTTCCATGTTAAAATGTTTTGAGCAAGGAGAATTTTACATATGCCGCCATTTTGACATATTGTGTCAAAATGTAATGTTTAAAAATCGGTCTGTGTTTTCACATGCTTATTCTCTCCTGACTGAAAATGCAGCAGATGATGGATCTATTTTTGGAGAGAAAGGTGATAGTTGGAATTTGTCTGCCCTGTAAATTAAATGAACATCGGTTTTTCATGATTCTGGTCACTTGGTCTCTAACAAGAAATGTAATGATAATTCTATGCCAACTGTTTAATATGCCGTTTGGAATGACAAGTATTCACTCATTTACTGACCGCACTTGGTCGACATAAAGAAAGGGTATGTTAAAAAAAACACAATTTAAATTACTTATAAATAAAATTAACTTCCCTAGACCCCACCACCCTAGGATCCCAATTACAGATAAGGCAGAACCTCTAGCCCCACTATAATGTCCATCAACTCCCGTTCAATACTCCCACCTATGCTCCTATTATCCCTCTTTTATCATTCAGTAATTTGATAGTCAAATGATTAGTTTTTTCATGATGTGAATATTTGAGAGAGAGAGAGAGAGAGAGAGAGAGAGAGAGAGAGAGAGAGAGATAAATTTTAAAGAAGATCGAAATAAGTCATCGCTCAACTTTCGATAGAATTCTATTTCAAGGAGTAGGTATTTGTCTGTTATTTATGTATATAGTTATATATATATATATATATATATATATATATATATATATATATATATATATATATATATATATATATATATATGTATTGTATGTATGTATGTACTTATGTATGTATGTAACATTACATTCTACGTTTGACTCTTTATAGATCCACACAAATTAAACGTAAGGCGTAATGTTATTTCCTCGTTTGACCCGATACTGACTCACACGTGTTAAACTATGGACATTCGACGTAATGTTACATTTCTGTTAGACCTCAGACAGGCCACAAATTTTAAAATTTTGGAATAAAAGGACTAATGATAAATTCTCCTTATACCCTGTACAACCCCATGTACGGTAGAGCTATAAACAAACTGCGTAACGTTCAACTCCAGTTAGACAGCATACAGACTCACGCGTGTTAAGCCAATAGCAACTGAATAGCGGCTTGTTTGTGTAAGAGGAGGGTAGGGAAGTTATCGAGGTACTAAGGTTTTGTATTTTGTTCATAATGGAAATCATGGGGAAAAGTCACAGAGGTATAATATGCGCTCTAAAATAATTATATTTATCAGTGATAAACCTGCCATGGCATGTCAATGGAAATAAAAGGTGCAGTAGTTAACAGTGTATCGTGTTTGTGTATGAATTATGAGAATTGTAAAGGGAATGGTCGTGTTTCATTTTTCTTTAATAAAAAGAGAATGGTATTGATGTTTTATATGTGATAATGGGTTTTACTATTGTTATAGGAATTATGGGGTAGTTGGAGTACGTGTTTAGACGGTATTAATATCCACCAGAGATCCGTAATATTAAACCTTTGGAATAAAGGCGTAATGTTAAATTCCCGTTAGAGGCCATATTGATTCGCACATAGAGCACAATATTTTAATTTTCTGTATGGTTCATTACTCTCAGTAGATCCATTACTCGCGACGCATCCCACGACACAAAAACTTAGTACAGTTTTACGTGAAATGCAAAGCACCATTCCACTATTTCATCACAGTCATGATTATGAACGAAAGATATCGAAAGCTTTAAAGAGAAAGAGGTTGAACAACTCTAAAGACCGTCACCGATGCAACAACATTAGGGACGTAGGCGAGCTTAAACCGTGTTCATCGCCTTATTAAAAAAATAAACGTTATTATTTAGAAATTACAGAAACTGAATAATATCGCCACTCAATTCCAAAACATGTTTTTTAATCATGTGGGATTGGGAAAAGAAACTTGAAGAAACTTTTCTTCCATTTGAAGGCATCTATTACAGTAATCTGTTACCCCAAAACGTTTGGGGTCACAGATGGAGGTTTCACTCCGGACAAATGTTTTTAGGAAGAAAACAAACTTGTAGAAAATACATTGATAAAACGGTGATTTATAGAGTATGTATGGGTTTGGCTGGCCATGATTTGTTGATAATGAATGTATATTTTAGTAAAAAGAATCTTTGGAGAGTTTGTCCTAGTTTTAACTGAATAAATTGAGACAATGTTTTATTGATGGAATTTCAGTCCTTTTATTGAGTTTGGAAGACTCATTTCTGGAGTCAACACCTGACTCTTAGGTGCGGTACTGAAAACACATGGTTCAAACACATACAGATCGATAAAATACCGCGGCCCATGTGGTTTTCTCGAAACAGAAGGTGTCATCAAGGATATGTATGAAGTTATTTAAGTTTTAATATTATTCTGTTTGCATAGGTTTACAATGAGAACTGAATTTGTACCGTGAGTATTTAACTCCACTGGTGAAATTATAGTGGATATTAGATTAATAACAGTACTGTAGCTTTCTGTAAACAAAGGAATGAAGGGAGGGTAGTGACATTATTTAGGGGTTGTACCTTATTCATAATGGGGATTATAGGGTCGTAGTGGGTTTGGAAAGGAAGGATAGGGACTTTATAAAAGGGCTTCGTGGTTTTAGTTTATTTCTAAGGTGCTCACATAGTGGAATTTTTTCCCCTAAGCTGGGGAAGCAATGGATCCAACTTGCAAACCGAATTCAGTATTGAATCCCGGTTACGTATCACTTCCAAGAGCAGCTCCCGACGTGCCAAATTCCTATGACTTTCAAACCATTAGACCGGCCCTACGAGTTTTACAACTTAACGTCGAGGGTCTCTCAGCAGCCAAGCGAACCAACATCAAAACTATAGCCCACCGTCGTAATGTTGACATAATCTGTTTGCAGTTGGCTCACGTAGCAGACCAGGTAGCAGGACGATACACCATTGGAGGCCTCGGCCTCATCTTATCCACGCCAGACTCCAAATTAGAACGTACAACGTATGCACTCTGTGACATAACTGATGCCTCTCTAATTTCCTACACCAGATTCTGCGATATGGTCCAGTTGGAGGGTACAAGATTGCAAATGTCTACAAGCCGCCCAGTGCCGATTGGGATAATAATATGCTTCCAACTATCAAAAGCCCAGCCGTCTATAATGGCGATTTCAACAGTCATCACTCTACAGCTCACACCCCGATGAAGACGGGAAACACTTGCTTGAGTGGGCAATGAACAATGACCTCCTTCGGATCCACTACTCCAAGCCACGTGGGACCTTTCTTTCTGAAAGTCGGCAAAAGGACTACTCACTGGACCTCTGATGGGTCAGCTCCATTGATGACCATCCTCAGCCAAGTAAGCCTACATAGTCAGACCAATACTTACACATACTGTACTTCAACTGCCGACTATACATAACTCTTCACAGAGGCGTTGAAACTTACGCAAAGTAGACTGGAGGAAGTACAGTGACATATTGGAAAGTAGTATAGTCACCATACAATCTCGTTGCATTCAAATCTAGGAAGCTTAACATCGCTTCCAAAGAGCAGAACTCAGTCTGTCCCTCGTGGCCGTTGTCCAGTCTGTAGATCCTGTTTGGATGAAGAGTGTCAGGCTCTTATCGAAGAGTATGAAGCATCTGGAGACCCAGACAGATCACCTGATTGAATCCATGGACACTGCCAATGTGCATTCGCTGTGAAGAAACAACAGGATCACTCAACTTAACGCGTTCGAATCGGAAATGGTACAGCTTTGTTCGCCGCCTTGGCACGGCTCAGCAACCACCAGTTCAAACCATCCCTGTTGTCAAACCGAATGCTGTTGCTAGCCACTTACTAAAAGTGGCAAAAGCACTCCAGGAAAAACGGCACCAACATCAAGTACAAGATGATTGGCGACAAGTCTGCCGTCAGACGTCAGACGAACTAGATCTAAATATTCCAAACGCATTTACAACAACAGAGCTTGAAAAGGTGCTATGCAACATCAAATCAGGCAAAGCAGCAGGATATGACAATACCCTGCCTGAGGTCTTGAAACATCTTGTCCCGAAGGCAAATGTATGGTTCGCAGCTTTATACACTCGGGTTGTTAGGGAAAGGTGCTTGCCGGCTTTGTGGCGCCAGGCAAAGATTATTGTGATCCCTAAGCCTGGCAAAGACCCCCATAATGCGGCGAGCTATCGGCCAGTCTCCTTCTTTTCAATCTGTTGTAAGGTACTGAAGAGTCAGATTCTCCAATGAATCGGTTTGGACTTGTAGAATATCATACCTGTTGAGCAGGCAGGTTTCAGGCCTTGTCGCAGCACTTGTGATCAAGTCCTTGTCCTGACTACGTTTGTTGAAAACTGTTTACAGATGAACCTTAAAACTGGAGTTGTTTTCCTTGATCTAACAGCGGCATATGACACGACTGCAGGACTGTTGTTGAAAATTTCTAGAGTATTGCCGTGATGAAGAATTGAGACTATCGGACTGTTCCTTCGCGTCAGGCGCTTTCAGAGTGCACATCCGTGAGAACTGCAGCTCGTGGAGACGTCAGACAAGGGTCTGTTCCTTCACCCAGTCTGTTCAATATTTATATCAATGACTTGCCTGAAACACAGTCGCGCAAGCTCATGTATGCAGATGATATTGCTCTCGGGACCCAGAGGTACTAAACAAGAGCCTGGCGAAAATGACGGACTTCTTCAATAAATGGTGCATACAGCCAAACACAACAAAGACAGTTTCCAGCGTCTTCCACCTTAACCATGCAATTGCGAACCGTGAGCTTTGCATCCTCTTCAATGGGCAGGATATAAAACACGACCCGACACCAACATACCTTGGACAGATTACTGACATTCTACAACCATCTGAAGAACACTGCAGCAAAACTGAACAATCGAAACAACCTACTCCGCAAACTGCCTGGCTCAACCTGGGGCGCTAGTGTTCAGACACTCAAGAAATCAGCACTGCCCCTCTGTTATTCAACAGCCGAGTGTTACGCTCCTGTCTACACTTGATCATCCCATACCAAGCTAATTGACATCCAGCTCAACACAACAATGCGCATTATCTCTAGAACACTACGTTAGGACAGATTTGTTATGCAGTCAACCTTGTCCGATGGGGCCAGGCCACTGACTCTTCCTGTAGCTGTTGAGCTCTACAGACTGTTACGTGTAGGCTCGTACAATAATAACAAGAGAAAAGAGTGAAATCAACAAGCTTTTGTATCTTTTAACAAAATAATTTATTTCCCTAGAAAACAATGAAAACATTGGAAATAGGGCTTACGGTTTGTGAATATAATCCAAAATTTAATCCTAAGAATGAAAAATACAAGTCCTAGCACTAAATAGTTCTAATAAAATCCAGGTTCGAATCTCTATGACGTTCCAATATGGAAGACGATGACGTCAGATGTGGTAGTTGTACAAATGGCAACAATTCCTCAATTGAATCACAGTTTATGTTTCCGTATAACTCCAGAATAACTTTCCACTTAATTTCTTTCTCCCAGAACTTTTTATGAAAAATACACTTGTTTGGTTTTCTAGAGAATAAATTATTAAATTCCAAAAGCAAATGCACTTCAAAACAATCTGGCATCAACAATTGAAACCTCTCGAGCCCTCAAGGTTTAAAATACAACTGAATAGATTTAATACCAATTTGCTGTTTTAAGCCTCGATTTTAGGTCACATGGTACTCTACGCGGTAGCCTGCGTGATTTACTAATTTGAACATCGCAATAAAAAGAATGAAAATTAGCACGTAGGCAAGAATAGCCCTTACCAAATTCTCACACTGAAAATATATAAAAATAAAACATTGTTTATTCAGACTAACGCGTAGGATGAAATGACCTTGGCAATAGCCAATCGTTTTCGCGTAGTTTTTACAAAACGGTGTACTAGAGTAAGCTAAAAATAATGATAATATAACACCTTTTACGCTTTAGATAAACAGAATTTACTGAAAGAAAATATCGAATCCGGTGAAAATAATCATTAAAATAAAATGTAATGAAACAAAAATAAAATAAAAAAGAATTTTAAAACTAACACACAAGCAATTTAATTACATATACGTAACAAGACCATGTCACACACTGTGAACAATTGTCCACTGACAGAGTTCCCCGGTGGACTGCAGGCTTTGCACCTTGCTGAGGATGAAGGTGTTAAATGTGTGATCATGCTCTGTACACGATAAATAAATAAATAGACTGGAAGGGGAATAGGGAAGGAGATGGTGAGGACATTCTAGATGTGTTAGAGGTTTTACTTTATTTATAATTGGACTCATATCATTTAATGGAACTTATTTTATTTATAAGGAATTTAAATTCTATTTTTATCATTGCGCTTACATTCTACCTGTGTGGTTAGTAAATGAGCGAATGTTGAAGAGTCCAAATGGCACGTGATAAACTTGCGGTGTAATATTCCTTCAGTTAGAGGGCAGACAAATTGCAACGAGGGCAGACAAATTACAACGCCAATATAGACCCATAATTTTATATTGTTACATTTTCATATAGGATAGGCTCAACCTGTGAAAAATATATTGATCAATTTTTAAACATTCATATTGTACCTACACATTTAAAAATGGTGGCCTTCTGTTAAATTATCCTTGTCCCTTTAAACATTTCCCCTATTTAACATGAGAGTCCCATAGTCACCTATAGTGACACACGCTACTATACAAGTTCACCTGTCACGTGCAGTTTACATTGTTGATGAAACCAACGCCAGTATTGTCAAAGCATGTGGTCTTTGGCAGACGACTCGAAAATGTGTCGAAGCGCAGAGGGATCAGTCTACAAACAAAACTTAATATCTAAAACGTTATTGTGTTGTCGTCCCTGCTGTTTGCTTGCGAAATCTGGACAGTGTACATGCCAAGAAGCTAAACCATATTTACATGGGTTTTTGAGGGGACTGATGAGGAAACGATGGCAGGACAATTCCAAGACACTCGTAAGCGCAGGAATTCCGATGATGAAATCACAGATGAGATGGGCAGGCCACAACACCAGGATGTCAGCCGAGCGACTACCAAAGATCTCTTGGAAGATCTCGCATAGGATCTCACCAACTGACGCAGTCTCATCAAGCGATCATACTGGAGTTACAGACTGAAGTGAGGAGAATTGCACATGCATGTCGTTTGTAAGCCGTTCATGGTTCGTGCAGACGCGCGAGCATCGTAAATCTAGGACAGTATCACATCATCTATTGACCAAGCAATGTCAGGCGGCATCCCCATTTCAGTATACCACAGACAGTTTAGACAACAAATTGGTCTGATCAGCCAATTACGTACTCAAATAAACCTAATCAGTTAGTGATGGCGTGGTCACCTTCGAACTCAAAGGACGAACAATAACAAACTGAAGCGCATGGAGTTTGTAAGGAAGTTCGACCTGTTGTACTACGGTCTCACACACCATCTCCAGAAGTACAAACACTCAAATCTAAAATTATTTACGGTCTGCGCTTTATATTTCCCTGTTATACTCTAAGGTTCTCAAACTCAAGTGTTCAGTTTGTACTGTAAATTTGATTTCATGAGTATTCGCGCTCATTAAATCTCAGCCAAAAGGACTTACCGCGTCAATATAAACCCAACAACTCATAAATTGTCATGTTTCAGAGAAGATTTGCAAGACCAGAAATACCGTTTAAAGCTATATTCTCTCTGAAAATCCCTTATTAAATGGATATGAATGCGGTACTGACTGTAATTACTAACTGCTATTTGTGGCAATTTTATAACAAAACTGCAGCCAGATTTCCTGGTGCCAACTCCAAATGCCTGCCTTGATCTATTGTTTATCGAACATAACTCTATTTAATGTTTACTTACAGCATTATAGATCATAACGGGAGTCTTTAGGTATTTTCTAGCACCCTCACGTGGGTGTATATCCGTCCTGTTTTTCTAAACATTTTGCTGTCACCTGTTGACATTAAAAATTAGGTACCGTCTGTACTCGTATATAAGTCGAGTCCAAATGCAAACTGCACAGACTCAGATCTGCAGTCGCATAATACACCAGCAGATCTGGATTTGTGCAGTTTGTTAGGA